>VXBL01008406.1:346398-401219 GCA_013400195.1 Aramus guarauna | reverse complement strand
AAAAAAAAAAAAAGCCAAGAGGAGGGGGAGGAAGCATCCTGAAAGAGGAACATAAAATAGATGTATGAAACAAAATCAAAAATAAATTATCTGAACCAGTCTGTAAGCATAATTCCTCCTCTGGGGAGAAAAACATACCCAGGCTTTCCAAAAGGAAAAACTGCAATATGTAAGTAAAATGATAAAATTATTAATAGGGAAATTTCTTATTTTGCCATTTCTCCAGGAAGTAGCCTATGAAAACAACTCTCCTGCTTGTGACCTTGTATTATAACTATTTATTTTTGCACTACTTTGGCCATTACTAAGTTTAACCAAAAGAGACCATATGGGTCAATCTTCTTGGAAGAGAATGCAAATCTTCCAAAAAGCAACAGATTTATAAATCTGTCATCCATAATTTTACTTCCAGTATTTTGATGCACCACAGTATGACTGCAGAGCTCTTCCCAAATTTAAATTCAGAACAGAAATTTGTAATTTCTATTTTCATATGCTGGAAAAAAAATAAGAGAACTGCTTTTAGCTGATACCTTGTGACTTTCTCCCTTTTGACTTGGGTTTGCCACAAAGCTTTTGTGCTTGAGGTTAGTTATGCTAGTCAATAGTAGAAGTGTTCAGCACTATCTCAAATCATTCTATTTTACCCTAATGTGGGTTAAAGACATTATGTTGATTTAAAAAATAGGTATTTAGAGCAGTATTTATACTATACTTTCTATAGTATTAGAAAGCCCAAATATCCAAATGTCTTCCCACAGATTTTGTAAAAATAGAACCTCTTCTGGGCAAAAAAAAGCCTTCATGCAAATGCAAATTTCCACATACTTTGACAGCTGGATGCAAAGCAGAAAATCCCAGATTTCTTAACTACCGGGAGGGAAACTGAAGCAGGAGAACTCCTTTTCAAACAATCAGAAGACCACTAAGAGTTGTGTAAGAATATGGAGGAGTTGTAAGTAGTTGTGCACAGGGACTTGAATTACCATAATGGCTATGCTGAGTGACCATAATGTCTTTAAAAATGCATCACCTGGGAGACCACTGAGCTCAATAATCCGGTCTACCATTTTAGTACACCATGTTTTGTTACATGGCATATATGATTTTGAAAAATTAAACAAAAAGTAATCATCTATAAAGGGGATGCAAGTGTCCTCCATGACAATATTCACATTTTCTTGTTGAAATGATAGTGCTTAATCTACTAAATTCAGTTAATAAGTTACTTCCTACCACTCCCAATTCAACCCCCTCAATCACAAACTCCGTCACCAGCGTTCACGAATTATAAACACCTATTGCCCACAAACGCCTGATATACCCATCATACCCAAAATACTTCATATTTTCAACAGTTGAGACACAACACTATCATAAGCTCAGAGTGCCCACGTGTAATTAATGTGAACCATGTTTTATGACGCTCAAGGAAGCCTCCAGGTATCTACAAGTTCTGATAAGCAATTCTCCCAACAACCTAACCCACATCCCTGTTACCTCCATTCCAGTCACCAGTGACTCCAGGTCTTTTTTCAGGCTTCCAAACAAGAGTAAAATCTAAAAAGTATAATTGGAGATAGATCAATTTGTTCTGCATACATCTTCCTTAGTTTTGAGGCCCAGATTTGGTTAAAAATCTGAACTGCATTTTCTTTGAACTGCAAATTAATTGCAGTTAAAAAAAAAATCTAAAGTATACAAACATATTCATTTTGAAAGCACACAAAAGGGAATGACCTCTTCAGACACCCAGTCCAACATCCTGCTGTGCAAGAACCGCAGATCAAAGTGAACACCCTTCCTCTGAGTGATGAGTGCTCTAGCAACATTAAATGGCTGCTTACATCTTCTCTGTCTCAGCAGATTTTTAACTATCCTGTGCAAAATAAAACTACTTTAGAGTTCCCTTCTTACAATGCCCTCTGAAAGATGGTTATCTGTGGATTTACTTAAGAGGTGAGAAAGGGAGTTTAGTTTTACATGCTCTAACAGGTGCATTAAATGAAGGCATCTTCTCCAGTTGTATTTCATGAGACAGGCTGGAGATGGCCCAAAGCATAAAATTTGTCACCTAAATTTCCCCAAATCATGTCTCTTTCTACAGTATTTCCTCTTGGCTTTCAATTATGTTCTTGCTAAGATGGCTGTGATGGACCCTAATGTTATTTGACTTGGGAACATAGGTTTCACTAAGCAGAAAAGCACTTACAACCTAGACACAGCAAGAGTCAGCATTCAGGTGCATTTTAGGATCTAACCAACATGCTCTGGCCTGTATCCAACAGTCCAAATAATGCAAAACAGGTACAAAATTGTGTAACTTTCTCTCACGCAATTGCAAAGTAATTCTGATATTACTGTTAGACACAGAAAACACCACACTCAGAAACTGCTGAACTGTAATACCATAGCACATACTGATGTCTTTCCAAGGAAATCCATTCAAAACTTTGTGCCTCAGAACTTCACTTTAGCACAAGGTCAGAGACCAGCTCTGAAGCGGATGATCTGAATTACTGCTTCTGTCCCACCGCGGGTCAGTGCCCGACTGCTGACCGGTGAGACGCAACGCGGAGGCTGCACACGGAATGAAGAGAGCAACCTGAAAGGGATGCTTTCACGGAAGAGGCGTTGTGGAGAGAAGGACTATACTTCCATTTATAAACCTCACTGCTCACTTTCACTTGAGGAAAAACTGACCTCCCGTTTTACTAACCTTGTCCTTCAGGAGGTCTTAAAAGGTGCCAGACAGGTACACGGCAACTTCTGGGCCACTGAGTCCAGTCCCCTGCATTGCAGGAGAGCACCTCAAACTCTTTCAGGAAATAATTTAGTTCCACTTGGAACTCAGTTCAGCTGGACTCCTTCTTTTATTCCAAGCTGTTATATATAGCATCCTCTTTACCTTTTTTCAATTTTCCCACTAATCTGCATCTTTTCAACTTGAAATAATTCTTTTCCATCTAACCTTGTACCAAAGCCTTTCCTGGCCTCCAGGTAGACAAACTTCACTTGTCTAAAAAAGTGAGCTACCTTAACAAAGCAAGACATCAGGGCAGTCTTGTACAACCTATCGTACCAAAGATAACTCAGGTTGTATTTTATCAGGTTGTCCATTTACCTCCCTGACTTTCACTAAATTTCCTTCAATGAAGTATCCCATTCCATTAAAATTAGACAGGTGATCAGAGCACCTTCTCTTCCCGTTCCTAATCATCATTACTAGTCGTTACTCATAAATCTCACAATGCCACTTATTGTTTGGGAATTACAAATTCTTACCACTGGGCTTTCCCCGACCAGCATTTTTGCTTTTAGGATTCCAGTGCTGATATTACCTAGTTGCCTAATTCAGCAAATTAACCTGACTTTTTCTTCTGTTGCTATTAATATATAATAACCACTATCCAAACTGTTTCTAAAAAGTTAAAGGCTTCCCAAACCACACAGTTCCTGGAAGTATTTATTTTCCTACTAACCTGAGATAGCTAAATATTCACTGCAATTAATTTGCAGTTCAAAGAAAATGCAGTTCAGATTTTTAACCAAATCTGGGCCTCAAAACTAAGGAAGATGTATGCAGAACAAATTGATCTATCTCCAATTATAAATATTAGAATATGCCTGTCCTGGTAATGCAGAGGAAATGAAATCTGTCTCTGGTCTCAAGAAATCAAGAAAATAAATCCTTGTTTTACAGCCTGCAAATGCAATTTAGGCTGATATTTTAAAATACATTTTGTTGACAGCTTATTTGATCCAACAGGCAGATACATTAAAACGAACAGCTATTTAAAGGCATCCGCAATATGTGAACTGCAATACATGTTAATAAGGTACCCAGATCACTTCATCTTTTCTATGAAAAAAACTACATTTGAAAACTGTTGCTAGCATAATTTCTGCATGAACCAAAGTACTGAAATTCCACTCTTAAAAGAAATAACCTAAAATGTATTCCTGTCATTTTCCCATTTTGTTCCAGAAGGACCTCAAACAGCAAGATGAATTAACATCATCTGGTTACTCAACTCGATTCCAAGCATGCTACAAAAAGAACAGAAAAGCCCAAAAGCAGCTCGCTGTTCTCCTGCTATGTGGGCAAAGTGTTTATGAAGCACCAAAAATATGCATCCTTTGACTCAAGGACTTCTATTACCCAAAGGCTGACTCAGATCCTAACTCTCTTAAGCCTGCAAAACAACTCGAAAGGAAAAATAGTTGCATACCTTCAATTACCTCAAGACACGATCGATGTCCCTGTTCTCCACCGCTTTCACAATATTTGACAATTCCATTTTTTCCCTGCTGTAGCACCTCTGAAGGCTCCTAAAGGTCCGTGACATTATTACAGACCTAATGTGACAGCTCATACTGATGTTAGCACACAGCAGCTGTTCTCATCGGAGGCACTACCCTCCAGTGCTTGTGAAATACGGCACTTGGAAATCCACACGTTCCTGCTAGGTCCAAGGCACACACTTGTGTGCAGCTGGAAAATCAGATCTCCATACTCATCCTTCTTATTTTTCTCCATTTCCAGCTTACAATTACTCTTGATCAAGATACAGAAATTTGTTGTGGCAAGCCAGATGTGCAAACATTTTCTTTTCTTCCTCAGTTCTGAGTTCACGATTTATTTCATATGTTAATAAGGTTATCCTGTGATTTCTGTAGCTTTTTCCCTTAGATCTCAAAAATAATAAAATATTTCAAACTCGAAAGAAGCCACTGCTTTCACATCTTTGTTACATTCTTTCATGAAATATAAAGTTCTTTTAAAAAAGAAGCCAGAATTAAATCGCAGCTATACTTAATAAAATAAAAGCAAGCATACTTTTACTGAGTAGTGTTCATTTTCATCTGTACTAGAAGCCAAAACTAGCAACGCCTTTCTAACAGGCAAGCATTAGCAAAGGTCATTCCCCAAGATGATAAAGTTCAGCACTTGAGTTTGGCTTTCATGGAAAAGGTTGGTGGTTTGGAAATAGAAGTTCTGAGAAAGCCCATGAATGCATGTTTGTATCAATACGTCAAAACAGATCCTGTTCTGCTCTTGTTCTTCAATTGTCATGAGTTGACAGGTAGCTAATTATTATCACAAGTGTTTCTTAATTCACTGGTTTGCACGAATTCCTATTGTGGCTGACTTCATTTTGTGAATCAGTAGGTAAATTGGCAAACATGCCAGGCTGAGGACTGAAGGAACACCAATAACACACCTTACAAAAGCCATCAGTCCATTTGTTTTTACAGTTACAATACAGCTATACTTTAGAAGTGCCAATAAAGATTACTTAACATGCCGAAAAGCAACAAGAGACTTCATTTAATACTCTGTTATTAAGCTGGGAAATAGGACTAGCAGAGCCTGGGAAGGTAGCCATTTTCAAGAAATTAAGGATTTACAACCTCTTGTAAATAGACACAAAACATTGACTTTTCAGCATAATTCATGTACACGTAGATTGCTTTGGACAGAAACGCATGAGACCAACATGCACACATCAGCTCTCAGCCTTCAAACTTGTACACTGAAATCCAAGATCCCCAGTCCTGCAGTTGTGTCTTCAAGCACCTATTTGGCAGCCAAATACAGTTGATCTGAGTGCCCAGACTGGGCAGGCAATTGTCCACTTAAACCTGACAAAACCATGGATGAATCACAGAATCATTGAATGGCTTGGGTTGGAAGGGACTTCAAAGACCATCTAGTTCCAACCCCCCTGCCATGGGCAGGGATACCCTCCACTAGACCAGGTTGCCCAAAGCGCCATCCACCCTGGCCTTGAAGACCTCCAGGGATGGGGCCTCCACAACATCTCTGGGCAACCTGTTCCAGTGCCTCATCACGTTCACAGTATTGAACTTCTTCCTAAAGTATCAGCTGAAATTGTACCTTTGCTTGCTGTCCTACACAGGCAGAGCCACATGTCCAAAGAGACCTCCTCTGACTTTAAGTCCATATCACCAAAGGAATACACTCAGATCAGATGGTGGCCCAGGTAATGCTGAATAAATAACCTGATAATCCTGAAATACTAGGCACAAGCCATGCTTGTATTTTATTCTGCTTATTTCTTATCCAGACTTGTTACTTTACTCATTGCTCCCCTCTTCTTTCCAGTGGGCTCTGATGCTGTAAGGTTGTGTCAGAATCACATTTTCAGTGATCTTCATTCTTTTCTGCCTTGCAAACCATCATCTGCTCGGCTCTGCTTCAGGTCATGGGTGGCTGCATCTGGGTGGCCACGCACCACTTGAGTCGTGGCCAACCACACTCAGAACTGATGACCCTAGAGCTGCATTGCAAAGGTCTTTAATCACCTCTTTGCTGGTTAACATTTGCAAGGCTTACCGTCTTTTTTTTAATTTACTTTTATTAACCATCTGCACTCTCAGATACTGCTCATCCTAACATCCCCATGGATCAGCTACTGTCCAACTAAGGTTCTTTCTGGCCAAGGCTGACATTAGACTTTGCAACTGCTCCCTTCTGCACGCAGTCTGGGCCCCATAGGAACGCCTCATGGTCTTCATTTGATGTCACCACTACTACATCATTTCTTAGCATGGTAGCACTGCAAAGCCTGCCTCCCCATCTGAACATCTCAGTTTTCACTACAGTCTTCATTTTTATAATTCAAACATGGACACCACGACTAGAATCAGACACTTTCATTAACTAAAAGGTGATCCCCACCCTATTTGTAGAATTAAAATAGTGAGAGGCATCTGAAAACCTGTATGTGTAAGATGGGAAGATACAGCACCTTTGTGTATTCCAGAAGGTAAATAACAGCTTTTGTGACTTCTCTAATAATGTCATCCTTTGGATGTCTGAAGAGGTAGTTATTAATTTTTATGGTTGGAAGAGTGTAAGAAACACAGGAATGATCACACTGGATCCCGTCCAGTGTCAGAAACAGAGGAATGGTCACAGTGGATCCCTTCCAATGCTCTTTCATGTCTTTCAGCATTTCAGGTGGTTGAGGACAGAGTAAGGTAAAAAGTTTGAAGTGGAAAATGTAAATAATCTATCCTCCCGCTCCTCAAAGTGTCATTTGAGCAAAAGCTATTAGAGACTCACCTAAAACTCAGAGCACAACATCGCAAAAACCTTCTGGCTTTCACTGCTACAGCTCGGAGTATCTTTTTCTGCCCAAATAAAACTGGAATCTCATTTTGAATCCTTCTCAAGTCTTGGCTGAAGTCTTGGCCTCAATAACTTTCTATGAAGAATTAATTCCACAGTGTAATTACACTCGGTGTGATTTTGCCAACTTTTAAGTTAATTAAATATCCCCCTACCCTCTGCCATGAAAAGTTCATGACATACCTTCTCTGCATTCATTATTTGACACACTTTTGTCAGTTCCTCCTCATTTGGCTCCTTGCAAGGTAATTAATTCCAGATTTTCAACACACTTTAGATACAGATTTTTTCCATGCTGTTCATCATTCTCATCCCGCTATCGCAGCGAGCAGGCGGTTCCCCCACGGGTACGGTGAGGTGGTGGGTAGTGCAGGGAGAAGCACTCAGCAAGATGCTCCAGCCCAGGGTCTCCCAGTGCTCCCAGTCTGCAGCTCCCAGCCACCAGCCCTGCACACTGCTGCCCACTTACCCCAACTACTGACACCCACCTTCACGTCTCTTCTGAGCCAACTGCTTCCAGCTAAAAAACCCTAAATACAAACCTTTATCCCACAGTGAGTTTTATACAATGTATTATCAGCTCCCAAAAGCAGACATTAGTGACAGTTAACTGAGAAAACCTGACAGATCTAATTTTACAGTAAGGTTAAGACTCAGGCAGTCCAAGGCCAGAGGTTTAAAAGAAAAATAAAAATTATTCATCCTAACACAGAGATTCCACACAGATCGTTGCAGTACTTCATACAACAGAATAAACCCAAAACTTCTTCTCTAAAATTTATAATATTGTATGCATTATTTAATTCTATATTACATATATTTCTACCTTAATAAAAGCTTTCCTTATGGAGCTTGCAATTTTAGTACCATCGATCATTATATTCTCATTACGACTGAGTTTTTCTGTTGCTTGGTTGGTTTTTTCTGCTTTATACTTCCACCTCTGCTTTACTTGGCTGCCTAGTTCAGACTTTGAAGGGCTCTTACATGAAAACCACTTTTTCTTTAGGACAGCACAACTTCTTTGGTTCTTTTCAGTCAAACACTAAGCTACCCCAGAACACTCTCTGGATTGAAGCAGTCGTTTCAACATCCACTTCAGTCTAAGCCTATCTCGTCTGAAAATATTAAAACCAGAAGAATAAGAGCGTTGAAGAGATTTTGAAGACAAAGACATGTTTTTCCTTCCTCAAGGAAGAAAGAAGACTCTAGCTAATAAAAGAAAGAATCCCTTTTCCCCTCGTTTCTTGTTAGGATTCTGTTCCAAATCTTCCAACAACAAAAAAAACCTGCATGCACCGTGCTCTTACTCACGTCTTCCCTACAATTTCTCTCCAGAAAGTGGTTGATGTAGCAGCTAATGTATAAATATTTCTAAATGTCTTAGTATTCTGCGATTTAAATCTGATAAGCACAGTTTCCTTTATTTCTCTGAAATGCAACACACACACACACACACACACACACACACACACACACACACACATATATAATGTATATAATACAGGGGACTGAAACTCGAGAGACTGGAGAGCTGCAAGTAGAGAGAGCAATGTAGCGGTCCAAGACAGAACAATAGCACGTCTTCTCCCCAGTGGCTATCAATTTCTGTCTTGTTTAAGAAGCTGGAAGAAACAATCCCAGAACAGTTTCCATCTAAATCTAAAAAGCAATGCAGCCAAGCCTCTACACCCAAAATACTCGCTGGTTTCTTTAGACATGGCTACTCCTATACAAGAGTTCTGCACAAACACCGGATTACTGTAAAAAATTCAAATGCAAATGCTATATCAATAAGCACCAATGTGAAATTAGTACTCATCTCAGCAAACTGGAGGAATTAATTCCTGAAATCTCTCAAGTCCTTCATTTTTCACCTTGCATTTGCACTGGTATTTCAGTATTTGTCTTATGTAAAGGTTCCCAAGGCTCCTTTTGCACAAAATTATGCTACAACACAAAATCACTAACTCTTTGGACTCGTAAATGCTGAAAGGGCTCGAAATACGAGAGGATACAAAAGCTGCAGCTAGGGTCGTGTATACTGCAGCCATGTCCAGGTAACACTGGCCGATGCCCTGAAAAATTTGGGTGAATTCAGGAGTGGCTCTGTAGGCAACTTCACCTACCAGTGGGCCACTGCTGGTAACAGCTGACTGAGGGAAGGAGCATGAACAATAAGGATACAAGTCTAAATTAAAAAAAACAAACCCAACATATATTGACTACAAAGTTTTTATTAGATGAAGTTTCCGCCTACCAAAAGAGCTTCTGTAAAGCTAACAGCTCCTAGGAACAAGCACTGAAATGTCTTTCTGTTAAATTATATTACTTTACAAATCTGAGACACTGACTTCTTCAGACCAAGAAACTATCATGTTTCAGTGCTGACCTATTCTGTCATTTCAGGTGCTGTATTAGGACACACAGAGCCTGGGAGAGCACTTTTCTCTGCAGCTCCTAAGTACCATTGTAATATAAAGAATGCATAATAAAAACCAGTACATTTGTACCCCCACTATGAAAAAACACTTGCCCTGAGTTTTATAAATCAGACTGTGTATACATTTTTACTCTTTAACCTCTGCAAGCTGTATGTCAAACAGTCCCTTTAAAAATCACAAGTTTTTGCAAAGTCAGGCACTGCATAATGGCTTATTGCAGAAGTTACACTCTGCATACATATGTATGAAGAAATTACAGAAAAAAGCAGCTCAGCTTATTTGTCTTTTGGTCACCTAATCAAAAAGGTGATTGGAATCACTTTTACCATATCAATGAAGTCACTGGAGAGCAATCACTTTTTTTTTCCCCGATGTGACAGATGAATGACCTTCACCATGGACTCAACGCAATGAAAGACAAGCCCATGTTTCTTTCAGGTACACCAAGGCCATGGTTCACTTCTGCTTGTGTATGTAGGGAATACTAGAAACACTGCAGTAGCGCTTGCTTTCTTTCCACTCTGAGAGTACATAAAGAGGTGAGATCAGAATGATGCCTGCTATCCATGATTAGAAGGAGATACAGCAAGGTATCCTTCATTTCCCAAGGGAAATCACCGCCCTGACATTGCCAAAGTATGTAATGCTACATGTGAAGATCACAGGGTGAGACACAGACCTTGGTTATAATACATAGAAACCCAACATGCATCCCTGAAATTCAACTCAGTAATTTTTTTGACCGCAAGACTACCATAGGTCTGTCCTAAGCCTCACTACTGTCTTCTCTCTTCCAAAACTTTGTGTTTGATACCTTCCTTGTTGTTTTATGAATTATTCTTCCCCATAAGAGTCAGTTCAATGTACTTTCTTCAGGACTACACCAGCGTGCACCCAGAACTTTACAAGTCATCTCTTCTTGACCTTCTCTCTTTGTCGTACAGAAAATGGCACTGCTTGCTTTTATCTCAGGATTTTCCAGGTCCCTGCTGGAGCCTCCCCTGGGCTGCAGTGACGTTACTACACCGGAGCTGAACTTCCACAGACATTTAAACCACCTCCTTTTAACCTCAACCTCTCCTCTTTCAGCTACAGGTAGATAACCTTCAGTCTACTTCTACTGTACTCCAGGCCAATCTGAAAGACACTAAGAGCAGAACTTTGCTGCTGCTCCTTTCTTAAACCTGGAAGTGAGACACAGGATCAAGTCTTTGGTTCTGGCTGAGAAAAATGAGCTGCATGGGTAGAGAGTTCAGGAGAGAGATGGAGACGGATTGCACATCTCTGAACCTCAGCAAACACTTTTCTTCTTTTGTTCATGAAAATTCAAAAGGTTACAAGGCTTCAATAACAACATTACATTGGACAACATGGAGGCTGGCTGTGTTCGCATTTATACAAACCTAATTTAGTATTACATTTCCTCTTCTTTCAGCTACGGCCTCTGTTTCTTGCAAGAAGCAATCCCAGTATGGACTCAAAAACAAAACAAAAAATCCCCTGAAAGCTCAGCTTTCAGTATACTGTTGTGTAGTTACTTGCATCTGTAATTTGCTCTCACAGAAATAAATGCTAATGTGCTTGAAAAATGTGACTTAATTTTGTGATGTGAATGAGTTTTCCTATGTAAATCTCACTATGCAATTTATACGTTATTCTTTCTAAAAAATAGAAACTACTACTGCATCTAGGTCCAGTTCCAGAGTGAATACTGAGATTTATAGTCCAAATTTTACCACAGCACGACACAAAGGAACCACTCTAACTTCCCCTCCTGATTTTACTAACAACAGAAGTCTTTTGGCCACATTACACTCAGCATTTAAGATGGATGCACTTACTAAATATGAAATACAGTAAATGAAACTCTAGATACGGAAAAGACATTTCCGCATACTTCACAAACCCACATAAGAAACTCTTGCTCATAGGTGCAGAAGGCTTTGCATGTTACTCATCACAATTTTATCTTGTAAGAAGAAAAACAAGGAAGATGATTTATCCCCAGACTTCTACCTCTTTGGCACCCAACCACAGGCAAACTGATGGCAAATCACCATTTTACATAAATCTTCCTTTACGTGCTCCAGAGAAAGAACAAAGAAATTCGGAGGGGGGTTAAAAAAAAAAAATCATTTCTTAAAGGAGGGAACTACACTACAAATAATTATACATACTCATTTCAGAAAGCAATACTACAGAAGGACAACTTTACAGAAACATGAGATTTTGCCTTCCTAAAGCAACTAATACAGAAAGTATTTCACCTTTTTGCATTTGCACGCGTACACAGGTCCTGCTAAGTGGCACAGGGATGGAGTTTTGATGAAATTGTTTCTCAAAGCACACAGCACCCACATATTGCAAAAGCCATGGAAATTAGAGGTTCAATACATCCATCTACCCATCTATCACTTAGATGAGCTGTTTGACATGCAGTAGCCCTTGTCTCCTTCAGTTTGAGGCCGGAGTGCAGGAGTATTTTCATTGCTCTTCTGAATGTGACAATGGCAATATCCCATTTCAAATGTTTCCATCTAAAGTAGTGAGTGATTATTAATTAGCAACAGCACAGCACCGTATCTTCTTGTTATACCTATTTTAGTACATGAGGAAATAAAATAAGCGTGACTTGCCAAAAGCCATGTAGGCAGTCCATGGCAGTGAAAAGAACTGAATGTAGATCTCCAGTTATTGTGTTACCCATCTTATTAAATTATCCTTTAAAAAAAATAGGAGATTCCTAAGAACATGACGGTTCCCTTCCTTTCTGATGATTAAATGGATCCTGCTTTCCCTCGTTTTTGCTTTCATAGGTCACCAGGCTATGCAAACAGCTTGTTCCATATGAACAAAAAAAGACAGCTTGGAAGACACATGTTGAATTTGGCTGGACTGAGACTGCACATCTTTTTGAAGTATTGAGGCTGATGATTGTTTGGGCCCCACTGATTTTCTTTCTGACCTACATGGTCTTTTTGATTAATATCTGACAATACTCTTCTGTAGTCCTGGCAAGGTTGGTTGCGTATCTTTGCTAGCTCACCCGTGTTTTCATTGGGGAAAGCTATAGGATGAAGAGCAATTCCATTAATGATAGAGATTCACATTGTTTCTGAAGAAATGAACTGTCCCAAGGTTACATCCAAAACTCTCTTCCACAGAGAATAATTTTAAATACCGAGCTGCGGTAAACACCACAGTCCGGCAAAAGAATATTAAAACAACATGAAAAATCACCTTTACTCATCTCTTTTATAGAATAATGTACCTACTGCCATTCAAGAAGAGACAAATGTGTGAAGTGTTGGGATTGTGTCTATGAAATATAATGAGAAGTAACCAGAAGCTAAAACCAAACAGATACTAGGAATCATTAGGAGAGAATGGGGAACCTCATACCTACAACATCATAAAAATTTGTGGTGAGCCTCATCCTGCAGTGTACTTAGTGGCAGTCACCTCACCTCTGAGAGGACACATCAAGGAGATAACAACAGTGAGGATGAACAGACCTGTGGAAACATTTCTGTAAAGTGAAAGTCTATGAAGACAAATTCCCTCCAGGAGATGTGACACATTTCTATAAAATCATGAACAGCAGATACATGGTGATGCAATGGTTTCCCATTTAGCAAAACAGGAAATATGGGTGCCCCAAGGAAACTATCCAGAAGCAGATCTTAAAGAAATTTAAAAAAAATTACTGCCTTTCTACATAGCACATAACTCCCATATGGAACTCCTTGCTCCAGCTTGTTGTAAAGGACAAGAGTAAGATTAGCTACAAAAAGGGATGCTCATACACATATGTTGGACCGGACATAAAATGACGTATGCCTCTTATTTTCAGAAACTAGGAGGCTCTACAAGGGGCAGAATCACATTATACCTGACTTGTGCTATATTTTTCCCCTAATCATCCGTAACTGGTGGGTGATGGAGCACAGACAGGTCACTGATGAGATGAACAATTTCAGCAATGCAGTACAGCTGTTGCGGTGGAGTTGTCAGATCTCCTGGCTCCTCTCCTCTCCTGA
Source organism: Aramus guarauna (assembly GCA_013400195.1). NCBI lineage: Eukaryota > Metazoa > Chordata > Aves > Gruiformes > Aramidae > Aramus > Aramus guarauna. The sequence goes on along the minus strand of VXBL01008406.1, from coordinate 387,576 downwards.
GCCTGCCTTGAGCCATGGCACAATGCGGAAGCTGCTGTTTACTGGTTCATGTTCTCCTTAAAATCGATAAAGATCAACTGCCATCGACCTGGTTGTCCCATCAAGAAGCCTGCAGCCCCTAGCAGATACCAGCTGAATAGCTGCAAAGCAGATCTCAGGTACTGTTTGGAGTGCCTGGCAAGGTGATCACCATCTCTCATCCATCATCTCTCCTTACCAGTGTGTATGAGGTCAACGGTGAAAAGAAATGAGTCACGTGGCTACATGGACACTGACATCAAACTGCCAGGACTCGGTTTAAGAAGGAGCAGGAGCAAACAGCCATCTGCTTTCTCCAGGGTGTCTCCACAAGGGAGTAATTCCTCCCCTTCCCTTGGAGATGACATAATACAAGCTTTCAGTCTACCAAGAAGTGGAGAGTTGGAGGGACGCGTGGCTATTCATGTCATTCTGGGGACAACAGTTTCATTAAGCAAGAAGACAAATCATACGGATTAGGCACAGGAATTAATGCTACATTTGTATGCTTTGTGTTTATGCATGTAAAGCACTTGCGTGGGTATTTCTGGCAAATGGAGAGTATAAATTAAAGTACATATTAATCACACATTATATCTGCAATCTAAACTAGCAGGCATGTTCATTTTATATATGAACATATTCTTGAAGCTGCAGGATACTAATTTAAAAGACAAGCAATTCAAAGCTTCCTTGGTTGACACTGCAGGTAATGAGATTTTTTTCCCCTGACATCTTCTGTTTCATCTTACCTCATAACTAAATAATTTAGTGTATTTTTAAATATATATATAAGCATTCTAAACAGTAAGCTGTGTATGACCTACTTATTTTGAGTTTCCAATTTAAAAATAGGTATTCCAGGAAAAAAATATTTCCTACGCAATTGTCAACAGAAGGAAGTTGATTTGATCCATGAAACAAAGACTTGTGAAGGTGAGAAGCACTCACCACTAATCATGAGAGATCTTTTGAACTGCAGTATTAACTCTGAGAAATGAGTTTTCAATTAAACCCCAACATTTCCCATGTGACTCTTATCAGTCGCTAAAGCACATGACAGCTTCAGCTGCTATCGGTGTGGGGGCTGTGACCAGCCACCCCACCAAGGATGCTGAATGTGCAACTCATACGTAATTGGCTTGATTGTAGGTATTTGCATATATGTAAAACACAGGCTGATGTGAAGACATCATCAGCATGAAATGGAGGTGGTTGCATTCTCCACGCATGACCAAAGCTGTGAGGTCACTCAAAGACTTCAATGTAATGAGTGTCTTTAACACTGTCACAGCCTCTGCTGAGTGCACAAAGAGACTGATGGGGCAGTAATGGCAGCTGGATCATCTGCAGGTTTTATTACTGCTACATATGTACTATGCCCATGCCCTTCTTCCCCCCCCCCAAAAAAAAAAAAAAAAAAAAAGGCAAAAACCCATAAATCAGCTGAGTCCATTATAAAGGATTTCAAGGCTGTTGGAAAACGGTCCAAGTGCTTAAATTACAAGAGGCTTCTGAAAGGCCCTTTGAAGTCTGCAGAGGAAGTCTCTGGAGCCTCCACGGCAGTGCCTCGGAAAGCACGCCTGCGGGACAGGGAGCCTGCGGGACAGGGAGCCTGCGGGACACGGAGCGTGACCACTCTGGGGGAAAACCACCAAGGAACTGGTCAGAAGGTTGGAAGAAAAAGAAGAAGAAAAAAATTAGTGGTTAAATGCAGGGGGTAGCCAGTCTGAAAGTCCCTCTCTCCCTCACTGCTGAGCTACAAGACGGCTCAGGACAAATCCCACGCTCTGACACGCTCACGCATGGGATCACTGGTAAAGGAAGTCCCACATCTGACAAAGGCATCCCACGAGCAAACCTCCTTGTCCTTCCAAAAACAAGAGAGGGCTGGGAAAGCCGCCTTCTGCTGTACAATTTCTGCTTAAAACAAAAACCCTAGCAAAATGATAAGAATTTATATTGGTTTTTGAGCAGGCAACACTGAGGAGGGTGTAATTATCTTAAGTAGGTGTATGGAGCCCTGCAAGGTGTGCAGAAGGGGCTTCTTAGATACCACTGATTTAGAATAAAGCTCTGACATGCAAAGGAAACCCTTCCCTTGTTGCTTTATACAATCCACTGACATGACTTTTTCAGTTTCTGGAGATGCACAAGCCTTCACACCCGCATGCAAACGTACTCTAGTCCCACACCTGAAGCACAAGTCCAAGTGTCTCTGCATCTGGCTGCCCGTGCCAGCGCCCGCATTAATACTGTGAGAGTTGTTAAGGCAGAACTATTCACAAAAGGGAATTAGTTGGATATAACCTGCCCGCATTACAGGGTGCAGGCTGGAGTGAGCATGTTTAGGAAGCATAGATGTGTGTTCAGAGTTATCTGAGACTGGAAATAAAAGAACTAAAAGGAGTTAGAAATGAAGTGGAGCTGGTTTCACTGGTATTACAGTGCTTTAAAAAATTTACATATCCTTCCTGCAGGTAGGATAGATGGTGTTGGATTAGGATGAAATTTTTCTGCAACTTAAAAACAGTGCACCTCACAAACCTACAATCCATGGGATTTGGAATATTTCTAGAATAGAGATTCATTTGATATAGCTTGCCAACCCTTTTCCATTTTACTTGAAAACAAGCCACAGAGGAGTGGGCAACTAAAGTAAAATGAAAACTTCCACTACTGCCAAGTTCAAGAGAGTTTGATTTTGAAAAATAAAGATAGACACCTAAAAGCCCAGTCCTGGCTCTTCTTGTTGAGAAAGTGAGTGATTTTCCAAGCTGCACTAGATTTAAGATTTTAACAAAAATATGCCAGAGAGTAATAACAAGGCTACAGTCAGGAACATTGAAGGTTTTAAGCAGGCAAAAGAAAGCTATAAACCATTACTAAAATATTTGTCTAGAAGGTTTAAAATGGAGACCATGCATTTATCAGACACTGAAGCATGACTTCCAGCCTACAGTTCAGAAACAAAGCAATAAAGTATTTCCAAAATGTCTCACGACTAACATCTACCAAGAAACAAAAGACAATACCATGCAGAGGGGATACCCTAGCTCTGCATCTCTGGATCACAAAAATTGGGGAGTAATTATACAAAGACGTTTGGGTAAGTAAACAATTAAAATAAATGGTTTCGATAATTTTTTTTGAGTCAATGGTTTCAGAAACGTGAAGTTAAACGACACTTCAGAAATTGCCTGACCTCCTCCTCCATTCTGTGCAAGACTAAAATAGAAGCTTACGGTTGCAGAGTTGTCTCGGAAACATTATTTTGCCCACACAATTTTTGCCTTTTTATTGCAATGCAATAAAAATAACCCCTTATCTAATACAGAAAAAAAGGTGCAGAAGTATTTCAGATAGTCACTAACACTTCTTACAAGTTCACTGCAATAAAATGTTAAAATGGGAATGCATGACGCAATTTTACATGGTGAAGCACTGCCCACCTGCCACTTCTGCAGACAGAGGACCACGGAGTCAAAATGAAGCCCAGGAATTTTGCAGGGGGAAAAAATCAACTAGTACACACTAGAATTAAAAAAAAAAAAAAATGGTGTGGTGTGCATGTGTTTCCACAACATCTAAAGCTCTAAAGTGGTTTCAATGATTGTTCAAAACTGCAATTTCCCTTTCCCCCTTCAAGCACTGTGCCGGAAGCAGGGCTGGGTCCCCTTCCCCACAGTGACAACCAGGGTCTTGCAAACGCCCGCGCCGGAGCCCGACACAAAGGCTTTCAAGCAATCCAGGCAAACATCAACGTGTGCCTCTGCTGTATGCTTGCGCACGCAGACGTGGTTGTTCTGCTGGGAATTTAAATTAAATAAGAAGTTCAGTGCGTTGTGCCCGGGAAGCCTCCAGCAAACGCAGCAGCGGCTGCAGAACAGCAGTCTCCGGTGGCGTTTGCAGCGCTGCCTGTACAGGGTTGGGGCACGGGGCAGCGGACGGAGCCAGCTGGCAGGCTCCGGCACCGTGCTGGGGACGGGTGGGATGACAGCACACAGCAGGGCTCGCTTCCACCGGGCACTGGGGACAAGGCACCAGGTTTTGCTCCTTCACCCTCACCTGCCCCGTGCCTCGTGCCAGGGTACTGAACACGTAGGCAAAAATCCTTCCCTACCAAGCTTCTACGCTGCCCTCACGTTCCAGCCCTTTGAACCAGAGGAAGAAGACCAGCAACACGGAGAGGCACAGCAACACGCCTGCCGTCGGGCCGGGGAGGACCAAAGCAGCCCGAGCACCAAGCGCTACGTGGCAGGAGAAGGCCCGGCGGCTCCAGCAGGACGGTCCCTCCTCTGGCTGTCGATGGCCAGGCAGGCAGCGCCAGAAAAGAGCGGGCAAGAATTTACAGTTGTTATCATGGAAATTTCCCACAGTAGCTTTTACCACAGGGTAACAATAGTGTCCTATGAGAAATTAAAGCTTATTTGAGCTGAGTGATTTGCCAGCTCGGAAAACAATGGGCCTCTTTAGCAAAGGCGAGGTGTAATTAGCAGCTTTCTGCAACCAGGAAGGATGGTCCAGACCCGGCGTTTAACGGAGGGCACGATGCAAACAGCCCCGGCAGGAAGGCACAGCTCCCTCCACCACGCACGGAGGGCAACCTCGAACCACGGGCTGGAAAAACGACAGCTTCTGCTCGGAAACAATGCTGCCTTCATTGTCCCAAAACTGACGGCTCCCTGTGACCCAGCGCAGGTTTCTCCCGCGCTGTCACATGAGACAGAGCCCCAGTGTGCCCGTTGTTAGCACGACCTTTCCCAAACAGAAGCCCAGTCAACTTGCGGAGTCAGCTGCCTCTGCTGAGGGCACGGGGGAAACAAGGAGAACTCCAGCTCCCAGCCCCACTGCCGGCGCCTGATGTCACTGGCGGGATTCGGCCAGTGCCGCTCCGTCCTGGCTGCAGCGCTGGGGAGCTGCACTGTGGAATGAAAGCGCGCACAGGCACGGAGGAGTCGTGTACTGAAGGGAATGAGGACTGGAGCTGCTCCCTGCAGTATTGTGCAGAGCCTAGGCAAGGAGAAGAGGAATAAGAACCCTCAACATCTTCCCTTTCAAAAACCTCCTCAGAAAAAAATCCCAAACTGTCAGAAATGTCCCATGGAAAATGATATTACGGAGAATTAGGTGGGCACTTAAACCCCATAACCCAAAGACCAGCAATACCCAGTTGTGCTAGAAGAGTCCCATCTTCTCCAGGAGCTGAGACAGGAACTGAGGAATCATCACAGGATTTCTCTAATTGCTCTTCTGCCTAAAGCTTTTCCTTGTGCTTTTCACTAGCAAGAACACTCCAAGACTGGCATTTGTATACCAAATGTATTAAATTTGTGTATCTTATATTTGCTTTTATTTCTTCTGGGTGGGCTGCCTTTGCTTTCCCCATTTGGCAGGTACCAGAGGCAGGGAAAGCCCAGTGACCTAAGGGACAAGTCCATCAAAGTCCATTACAGAAGGGGCAACGCAGCAACAACAGGCGATCGCTCCAATTCAGCATGCAGCAGACATTAATTCAGTAGAATTAAACTCGTGGGAATTCTTACGAACAACATCCAAAATCTCTCTGACATCATTTGGACTGATCCTGATGAACTCAAAACTGAGGTGCAGCTAACCAAAGGTTTGCAGTCCTTTTCTGACAAACCTGAACTTGATTTATCCAATCGGTGCTATGTCCGGTTTCTGTACCAAAATCATACAAAAGCTGCAAATTTTGGAGAATTTAGATTTGTGTTCATTCAGTTCCAGACTGAAACAGAGTAGATGAGCATATATGCAGCGGAAATGATTCATTTCCAAACATCCCTGGAAAGGCCGCTCACCCCTCCAGCTGGCTCTGCTCAGAAGCCCTCGGGAACTACCACGACAGAAGTCCCGATGCACAGCCTGCGTCAGTCACTGGCTCCCTGAAACAGTACTTCCAACTCACTTCCGGAGGAACCATCTTTTCAGTGCAGCTCTTGCCCACCAAACGAACCAACAGAAAACAAATTAACTTGCAGGAAACAGATTTAGAGAGAATACAAACCTGGGCGTTTGTCAAAGTCGTGTGGCAGTGCCAGCAGTGCCACCCAACAGTGACCCTGACATCCATTACGCGCTCGCATCTGCAGTTTAACATGCATGACTTCCACAGAGGTCAATTATTCAAAGGCAAAATGTACAGTGCCTCTGTTCTTCAGTTATTGTTTTGCTTTATAGCATTTACATATAGCCCGCCGTCAATCCCATCCCCAAAAGAATCCGTTCTCCATTAGCAAGAAGATGTATGGAAGAGGTCTCATCTGCAACTAAAGATGGCCTACCTATCTTGGCCATTTGAAAACTTCATTTGTGTAAGCATGATTGAACTAATTATTATTTTAGAAGTCACAGCTTAAGATTTCTGCTCTGATTTATTTACTGGGCACTGCAATGAATTCTTTATAACAGTTAACTGCCATGCTGCTACTTACTCTTTTTGTGTGTGGTACCTGAACTGTTTTAATGACTTACATGTAATATACATTCAAACAGCGATAAGCCAAGCACCTGTAACACTCGTGCCAAACCGTACTTTTGGCCTCGAGTCAAAAATCTAGTTGGTCTCCATAATTTACGTAATGTTCTTTTAAGTTCAGTATTCTTCCATCAATTCACAATTGGGTTGTTTGGGATTTTTTTTAATTCATTCCTCCAGGTGCAGAGGAGGTTTCATCAAATTCAACAGTGGCTGAAAAGACGTGGAATTAATGTCTCTTGAATTTCCAAGTGTTAAAAGGTGAAATAACATTTATTCTTTGTGTATCATCTGCCTGATTTTTCACATTAGCATATCTGTGGTTTTTATCAATTTTTCTGTTGTGCTCATTTTGCGAAGATTCTACACTTGCTTAATAGTTTGTAAACAGAGGCAATTAGTTGACAACAAACATGATTGAGGTTAAGCATGCATGAAATTATTTGCAAGATCAGGACCCAAATTAGGTAAGCTTAAATAGGTCATTGTCAATAAAATTTTAAAACCCCACTATTTTTATGGCTGTCTTTAAAATAAACTCTCTTACTTCTCTTTGATTTTCTTTGTTCTCTTCACCCTACTGCTTTACCAGTGACACTCAAAAGCAGAAGTCTGCATTTTTCAGGTAGCAACACTGTAGAATTTATCCACAGCTTTCTATGCTGAAACACAAAACTATTAAAATGGTGGTGCAGAACTTATTGCCCTCCCTTCCCCATATTGCAGTAAAAAGCTTTTCCTTAGAGTAACAATATAAAAGTAATACAAATCTTTATTTCATCAAGTTGGGAGCTGCATATATGTCTTTAGACTGGTTAAGTTTCTTGGGAAAGTGGTAGCAATCTATTTCTTCACTCTATATGACAATACTTCATTACAGCAGGACAATGCTGTTGTATTTGCATATATATCACTTCTCTCAAATTTCTACCCCTCTTTTCAGACCACTTGCTTGCATGCATGTTTATTATATTTATGTTGAGTGTTGCATAGCATTGCTCAATTTATGTCTGCCTAGGTCTGCACACATGGCAAGCAAGTGTATTATTAAAAGTTATATTTACAGTAACATGAATATTGAATTTATTCTTCCTGCTACCAAGCACTGCTTGTGAAATTTAATGTATCTCTTCCCACCAACCATTAAGACATGTGTGCTCTAAATCTTCTGTCCATTTAAAAGTAAATGAATGATAAGAAATGACAATGTAGGTATTATAGTAAGTCTTCCATTTTATTAGAGAGGATATAGGCATACCAGGGCCGAAAGAACAACACGGGCAATGGCGTACAGTATCCCACAGCCTGAAATATCTATACAACAGATGTTTAATGAGGAGAGTCTATAAAACACTTACTCCACTCCTCCTTCTCCATCACTCTTCCCTATGCTTTTTAACATTTTATGCTGTTCAGAAACGTCCCCTTCAAACGTAATTGCAAACAATCCCACAGGAGCTTCAGCAATGAGAAGCACGAGTCAAAGCAGATCCTTCCCCTCAATCCCTCTGTAACACTGCCATGTTTTCTCCTACACCTCACATAGTTCAAACAAAAAGAAACCATTCTTAATACTTTTTTTTTAAAGGAAATGTCCTCTTAGGAAGGAAGCCAGGTGACCACATGGGTCAAGCGACTCTTCAGCCCCATTTCCCTGTCCTGCTCTACCACCCGTGCCCATTTCTGCCATTTTTTCTGCAACAGCACTGGCAGAGGACGGTAGCTATTTTCCCCTCATGGAAGAGACAAGGCTTACACTACAGTAGAAAATCCATGGAAACAGAGTCTTTAAGCTATTAACAAGTAGATGTTATTACTAAGGGCATTAAGGTGAATATAAAAAAAAAAAAAAAAGAGAGCATGCGTAATTAAAAGGCTGCCTCTCATTCATGAGCTTTGAAAGCAAGAAAAAGCCCCTTCCTCAAAGCTAGGAAGCACGTTTTATGGAATAGATGCATTAAATGTGGAGAGAAGTATCACGTGTTCCTTGTCGAAAACTGTTAGGGATAACGGAGTGTAGATCCAGACGCTCCGAGAACCCTCCACAGCCAAAGCCGAGGATGTCTGATACGGCCGGTACACAGGTTGTACATCAGACCCTTCTGGCCTATTCCCTCCCCGACTCATTCCCACTTCAAAATACGTACAAAGCTCAGCTCAAAATTACTTGTGTATTTGCAAAAATAAAGGTTTATTATGCATCAAAGATTGCTTCCATCATCTAATTTCCAAACAAATTTTAAAATAAAAATATATGTTCACATAGCTCCACATCTGACTGGTGCAACAATATTTAAAATTGTAACCTCTCGTTGTTAAGCAGCTTTAAAAGCAGCAAACTGTATAGGTGTCTGAGAAGAAATCTTTACATTTACCCTTGTGCTTCAAAGTCACACTGAACAATGCTTCAGAGCCACCACTTTTGTTTTGGCCCAATTCAGCAAGACTCCTGATGTTACCTGATCTAGTGTGAAGTGTACAGCTGGTCAGACCGTTCTGTCGGCCGGGAGAAACAAACCTCAAACCCTTTACTTTTAGTTGAAAACAGAAAGCCTAAGAAATGTTTATCTGGCCAAAAAAGCCCAATCTTATTTTATTTTATTTTATTTTATTTTATTTTATTTTATTTTATTTTATTTTATTTTATCCAGCTTGGTATTTCAGCAGGGAAGTGTTCTGCCCCACGCAAGGGCGTGAGGCTGTTGCATTTCCCTGTGCGGAGACAAGCTGAGCTGGTCCCCAGCCACTACAGCACTGCTCCATGGAAGCAACCCCAGCGCAGAGGGAAAATCGCAGGGATGCTCGCCGGTGGTACACAGTATGCCATGGCGGCCTTGGAGCGACGCCGCAGACGACTCCCAAGCAGAGATCTCCATGTTTAACACCAGAAGAAAGCCATCGGGCAGCCTTCCCTCCTCAGCCGTGACGGGAAGGGAAGCCTGCAAAGGAGTTCAGCTGGAGATTTGCTTTTTCTCCCTCACCCTCTGGCTACTGCGAATATACTGGGGGCCAGACCCTCCGCACGGGGAACGTCCACCTGGCCACCGGACTTCTCCTCCCAGCAATGGAGGGAGGCTCGAGGAGCGGGGCCGGACCCTGCGGCTGCGGGAGGAGAAGGCAGAGCCGACGGGAGGCATCACCACTGCTGCTCAAAGCACACCCCAACCTTTCCACCACCCGCCTCGATTTAAAGCTTAACACTCAAATTTCAACACATTTTTCTCCCCCAGCATGCATCGCTTTGAAAAGCACAAACCCATTTGCAAGTTTTTTCTATGTTTTTCTTTTCATTGCCGCAATTTAACAGGATGGAGGGGAGCGGGAGCGCCCGCATGTGGGAGGGGAGGAGGAACGAACTCTTTGCCCTTTCCAAGCGCTCCCTGATTTTGTCTACCCCACACTGGGATGTCAAAGCCAGTGATATATATGTAGCAGGACAGGTCTCTCCAGGGGCTCAGTCCTGCATGCAGCGTTCAGCAGTTTGTGAGAGGAAATCAATATGAGCTCTCCCTCAGCTCCCCGCTCCCCTGTATTCCCGCACTTCCCTCCATAGTGTATGTACTTATGCAAAAAGCGCAGCCCTTTGTACGATTATCCCCCCCATGAAAGCCATTACCGTATCTGAACTGTGGAAGGTGACATCGATAACTAAAGCTACAGAAACAGCTTTCATAGCTCGGCGAAATAAATACAGGCAAACTACATATTTCAGCTAAGCCCCATCATTCCCGATGCACAACGGTGCCTGGGATCTTCTGATCATAAAACACTGGATGTTCCACATTTTCACGCTGCTAGATTATCAGATGCATATCCAAAACACAAAATACCCTTTACAGAGGCAGAAACCCAGCAGTCGTCAGGCAGGCCTCCCTGTCACACTGTACCCTTTAAATAGTGGACTCTGAAATGCCAACACCCATCCCTCTTATTCTTTCCATCGCTATTTCCCGTAGTGTGGCTTTATCTGCTGGGACAGCTCGTTATTTTTTCCCAAATAAGCTAATATTGTTTACTCTGTCATTTATCTGTATCCTTTTCAAAAACAATTTATTTCCATTATGCATTTTCTATTCATATTATTCTCTACTGTAGCCATCATATGGTCAATAACAGTATTTTTCTTAGTCTTTTCTGTAACCCCATCTCATTAGGTTTTCCACACACATTTAACCCTTTTCTATTTTTCAGCAAGTTCTGGCATCAGTATCTCTGTGTATTCCTTGTAACGCACCTGGAGTTACACAATCCCAAGCAAAACCTGCTCAAAGCTATATTCCTGTTCGGGTTTTCTTTGTCCGTATATAATTAGAAAGCAAGAAGCCCTGGGAGGCACAGGGTTTGCACTCACTCTGCAGTGGCTGGGGCAGCCATGGCCATGGGGCAGTCACAGGGGCTGACGTGGGACCAGCAGCCCACACATCCCAGTACCTTTTTTACATTCGACATCCAAATAAGACTCTTCTTTTCAGTGAGTTTCTTTCTCAAAGCGCTGAACTAATTGAGAGGACCAGAAAAAAGCCTGAGGAGGAGGTAGCCTGGGCTCCAGCTCCACTGCGGATGGGATAGTCTGGAAAGCAATGGATGAAACCCAGGAAAAATCCTGCCCCTCGGGCCCATCCCGCAAACGCGGTGGGGGAGCCAGGCTGCTCACAAAGCCTGTGCTTCAGCAAGGCGGGCTGGCTGCACAGCCTCTTCAAGGATTCAGTTCAGTACTCTCTGAAGGGAGCCCGCATGTGCTTGCAGAGGGCAGAGAAGCCATGCCCCAGCAGCGGCCAGGCCCTGGCCAGTGCTGTGCGGCAGCTGCTGGATTTCTTCCCTTCAACCCAACCGTGTTCTTGTACGTCTGCACGTTTAAAGACAGACGTCTGCTGATCTCTAACAACTGTAGTTCAATTATTTGTGAAGTCCCATAAAAAAAATAGTAAAATGTAAGCTTTTCTCATCTGCATAAAATAAGTCCTGCAAAAAGAGTAAGCCGGCAGTATCTCATGACCTCAAGAGGGTGAGGAAAAAGAAGTTATCACTTTGAGGGTACGAGCATTAAGCAGCAACAGCAAATGATAAACTTACTTCAGCATTGTGGACACACAGACAAAAGCCAGATGTTGGTACAATAAACACCACAATCACTGGAATTAAGAGCAGAAACATTCGGATTTCAATTGAAATGCCAATGTTTCACTTCCCCACGGAGGTGTTTAACCTTCCAGGCTTTACCTTGCTTTCATTTTGTCTTTGAAAGGGCAGAAATGCTAAAGCAGAAAGCTCTTCTGCCTCGCCAGCTTCAAAACATACTTGTTCAACAGTCCCGTTATGCAAAACTTTGGAAAACTGATTTCCTTGCCAGCAGATCACCGGTAGCCGGCTGAAGGGATTTAACCTCTCCGCTGCCAGATACGTGATCAGAGTATTTCCAGGCAGAACTGGAACGTCAAGGGACCGCTCCGGCCACCGCTGTAATGGCCCTCGCTCACCGCACCTCTGACTGCAGCACAGCAACAAAAATCGATGCATTTGGACTTACCCTAGGTTTATTCCAGAATAACAAAATTTAAAATGTGGGTCAAACTACAAAAGCCAAAGCCTTGGTCATTTTTCAGGTTATGTATTTTTTTAGTCAAGATATTCTGGTATGGGTATTAGTTAGCTTCACTAGAAAATGAAAATAATTTAATTTGGGTTCAGGTGAAAGGGCTGTTGACTTGTTTCCTTTATACAGATCTCATTTAACAGTTTTGCAATTTGTAATCACAGACTAAAATTGGGCTTTATATGCTTAGGACCTCAAACTACGATGCACTGGGTGGACAGCAGAAAGATTTGAAGGAGATGCTGTCATCTATCACTGTTTATTTAATGCAATATGGCAGCAGGGACCAAAGAAAGGGCATTTGCCCACCAGTAGTAAATGGAAGAGTTTGAACTTTAAAGTTTGCCAAAATAATCCTCTCTGCGCAAGCTCCCCGCGGCAATCCACTGTGGGCACTTACATCTTTGGTGTCTTAGAGAAAAAGAAATACCTGTGTTGGAAATAAAAAGCAGCCAACAGGCAAGAAGAAAAAGATGTAGTGCTTACAAAACTATGACAGGCATTTAAATAGCCATCCAACAAAAAAGTGGAAAAATCTGCGTTAGCTAACAGTCATCGCAACTCATTTCAAGTGGCCCTTTCAGCTCTATACAATAGCAAAAATTAGGTGACACGGTGCCGTAAAAATTAAGATCTCACCAAAATAAATACCTTGGGAAAGGAGCAAGTAGATACATTAAAGGGCAGTGAACTAAGCAAGTTCTCTTCTGAAACTCAGGAAGGCACAGGTTGCCTGTGAACACAAATGCAACGCAGATCATCCGTAGGCATCAATGCCACGTTATTTGCCAGTTACGGCTTCCATGGACCATAAACACGTTAAAGAATGAGTACAAATGCCTGGTGTGATGTGTATTCAAAGGGAGAGCTACGTTGGGCACTGAGCTCCCGGAAGCTTCACACCCACGGCTCCCCAACACCTACGTGGGTAGATGGGATTTTACAGATTTCACTTTTCAAGTAACTCTAAATTTCCCTTCTGTTGCACTTCAGAAATGAAGGTGTGGAGTTTTTTTAATTTGGTCCCAAGACTGGATTCATGATAATTTTAGCCATATATATGCTTGACATTTGTTCTGCAGTAATGATTGATGCTTCCTCTAGCATCAGCAATAAGAGACAGGCACTTTCAGCTGGTGATTCACTGGATCCTAAAATAGGTTTATAAAACAGGAATCTCCAGGGATGATTCAATTCACATCCACTGACTAGGACTGAACTTAGCAGCTGAAGTTAAATGAAATAAATCCCATTCGAGCTTACCAATCACAGCACAAGAATATTTGCCAACCAGAGAATAAGAGATAAAGCTGAGAAAAGGAGGTATAGCAGTTTCATCTGCTAATACTTTGGAGTTTTTGCTTCACGCAGCTACACTCCACATAGAACACCCATCTGATTTCCCGTTATCCTGATCAACTGTCTACACATCTAGTTTTCTTTCTCAAAAAGCAACCAATTCCTAAAGAAGATGTCATATTGCTTACTACGTTTTCCTTCCCAAACCTAGTTTGATCTGGCAAGTGTGTGTTGTCCTCCTGACCTTGGAAGAAACTATACTGGCAGCAGATCCCCCCTGCCTTGGGAAACCTTGATAAAACCACCCCATGTGCGCTCCCTCAGTCTAATGCCTCCCAATGCACAAATGTAAAAAAGTCTGGTTAAGGTCACTAGTCAAACTTCTGATTAATTACAGTGCCAGAATAAAGCCATCTTTAAAGAAATTCAAAAAATATTACAATGCATTACTAAAAATAGAATACATTCAACTACAGATACCCAACTCAACAATGACTCTCTTCATTTTACATATCAGGGTAAAATATTTCATTAAGAAGGTTTATTACATACAATTAGCATTCACTTCCTCTTGGAAAGTTAACTCTTTAATCACACAATGTATGTAAAAGGCCATAGGAAAGATAAGAAAATAAGTAACAGAATCAGATCACTCATAATGCAGTATCTATTTTCAGTTTCTAGGGATATAGAATTAGAAACGAAGAAGAATGTAACAGATTTAATTTCAGGGAACCGTTTCTCTATGGGTGTCCATGCAGACGTGAGACATACATGCAAAGCAACACAAAACTCGCCATTTTTCTTTCTTTACCTAACTTTAGGTCAGATAGGGTTTTTTTGTTTCTGCTTTTTTTCTTCTCTTAACAAAATAAAAAAATAATAATAAAAAAACCCCACCAAAACAAAACCCCACAGCTTTGCATATAACAAACTCAGTGTATTTTCTGAAATGTAAGAACGCTGAAGGATTAACAGATTAAGCAAAATAAAAGGAAGCATTAAGCACCATCGAAAGAGAAGAAACAGTCAACAACACCATTGTGAAGTGAGAGATGGTTCCACCCAATACTGGCAAGGGTAAACACGCCCCATCAATAAGCAAACTCCTGGGACCCACTAACCCTGCACTGAGGGAAAATTAATGGGCCTTGCACAGACCTCTCGGCTGCAAAGGCCGAGCATCACAGCAAAAGATCTTCATGCCACAAACAAGACACATCATGCAAACTCAAAGGTCTCATTGTATAATCTCTGGCAGACAAGACCTTCACGGGTTATTTTTTTTAATATGCATAAAATGTTTTACAGAATACACTCTAGGCATATTTCTTCAAAGTATCATGAAAGCAAATGTGCTGAAAATTCACCATCTCCAAAAAGAAAGCCAGATATACATAAGAAAAGAAAAACAAGGTCTGATAAAAAGATTACAAGGCAGTGAAACATGTATATAAACTGAAGCCAGTAACAGACTCCTGAGGAAAAGCTGCATCCTGCAGTAGGGAAGCCCCCATCCCCCCGAGCCCCCCAGGAGCACCCCCAGCCCGAGCAGCCTGGCCTGGGGACCTAGTTAAACATGCCCAGCAGCATTCCTCAAATGCAATGAGATGTGGCCAGATGGCCTGAAGGCATGTCTAGGACCCAACAATTCTGCTGGAACCATAACCTCTTCTGAGTAGTACATAGTGATCTCAACCGATCCAGAGAGAAGTGGTGCTGCTGGAGTATAAAAAAAGCACTTCCCACCCACTATTACCCTGTAGTACCATGTAGTTTTCCTACACTTTGGAAAGTACTCCCTATTCAGGGAAGTAACGTGGCAGCTGTTATTAAAATTTGACCGCTGTGATATTAAGATAATAGTTTTTGACACAGCCATACTAAATGTCATTCCTCATTCTTCCATGTCACTACCAGTAAATCAATACCAGAAACTAATTTATTCCTGGCAGAAAAGTCCTCCTGTCTTTTGACTGACATAAATTAACGAGTTAAATAACATCAAATTATCTGAAGTCAACTGTGATTTGCATTAGTCACGAAGGTCACGAAGCAGGCGGTATGCATACCTGGCAAAGTCCCATACCGACAGCAAAGTTTAGTTTACATATAAAATATAAAACAGGCTATTTTTATTACCAGGAGTTTTACATTCCTCCTCTGCCTCAACAGGCTGGTCCTGCTCTGGCTTCACCAGGGCTACACGGACACCACTGCAGTCAACAGTCTGACGTGTGAGATACGAATCACACCAGGAAAAAAAAAAAAGCATAAAATGCATAGCTGAAGGCTGAGCCTTGGGAAAAAATAAATCATAATGTTGCAAGGGATTGGCAGTATTCTGCTGAACTGGAGCTGCAGCTCGTACTTGCAGCGTGGCTGTCCATAAATAGCAGAGCAGCCGCGCCGGGCAGCCACCAAAGACTTTCTCAGACTGCAACCGTACACTGTCCAGGCTGCATAAATTAAAACCCTTTTGCCATCTCCAACTCGCCAGAGCTCCTTCTCCCCTCCCGCGGCTTTGCCGTCCACCACCAAGGACTCTCCAGCCACCCAGCACAGTCTATGGCTGAGGATGCCTACGCTCTGTCAAGTACGATCCTTCCCAGTGGGATAATAAACATCATAACTCCCCCCGAGCCTTAAACATCCATTTTTGTATAAAAATAGAGAAGCTGTTTTGTAGCAGGTGACTAGCTGCTTTGTTTAGAGGAGTGTATGACAACCCTGCAGCTACAGAAGGAACCTTCACACCCACCGCCTGTCCCTAATTAAGGGAAAAATAAGTCCTTCTGTCACGGATGCCCCAGCCACACAAAGAACTCCCGTATGACGCAGAAGACAGCACGCTTAGATTAAAGGGAAACTCAAAAGGCAGCACAGCCCTGTTTTCATACTGGCACCACCAGGAAGGAAAGAAGGAAGGAAGGAAGGAAGGAAGGAAGGAAGGAAGGAAGGAAGGAAGGAAGGAAGGAAGGCAAAGACCAGTGGCATTTAGAGGCAGAGATCACCGAAGTAGACTTGCTTCGCAAAAGACTTGTGGGCCCAAGGAACTTCTTGGTTCTTTGCAAGTATTCTGGTCTGGTACAAGCTGTTATGTCACCCCACAAAACACCTCCTTAGCTTAACTTTTTCTATGTAGGTTAAAACAACTGATACAAAATACAGCAAATATTTTTTTTAAATATGGAACCTCAAACTGATTTTAGCATATTAATGCACACTGAGACAGAAGAGTTGCAAACACAACTGAAACCGCTCAAGCTTTCACGTTGGCATACAAGCAATTCTGCCTAAAATAAAAGAAGCTACCACCTCGATTTAGCAAGCACTTGTCTCTGCTTTAATTACAGAGAAGTCTTACGCAGAAACACTTTTATATCCTGAAGAATAGCCTGTTGTATCTCACTACACCAGCTGACCAAACCTCACTGGCCTTGGCAATTCTATGGCCTTTGTTAAAGTACCTCACAATCACAGTCACGTATTTTGGCAAAACACCACATAAGTCAATGTAGAGAGGAGATTTGCATGCTTTCACAGATTAATCAATTTTCTGTAGCTGCTCACTTCGCTGACACTTTATTTCCATGCACTTGCCGTGCAGCACTTTGTGGTCACCCATGCAAGAGCTCGCTCCGCTCGGCAACTCCATTTGCTCCTGCCTGCGCAAACAGCGTTTCCCAGTTTCCTTCCCAAGATGTAGGTTGCATGCCAGGGCTTGGTTTTCTGCTCAGTTATTTCCTTAAATGAAAGCTGGGAAGTAAAGGGTTTCTTTACCACTTGAAGCTCAAGGAAATCCAGGTATATAAATCACAAGGATTGTCTGCAGCAAAATGCGTGGAGGATACTACGTACTGCTTGTAAACCTAGAAAAATGATGCAGTCCTTTAGCAGCTTAACATGAGCAGGGGAAAAAGTACAAAAGAGAAGAGAAAATGAAGCAAAGAGTGATTTTGTGCCAGGAAAGGCAGAAGCAGGAGAGAGGGGTCCCAGAAGTGACACCCAGCACCATGTGATGACAGAAAGGAAGCTGAGGGAGAAGGTGGCAGCTGCTGGGGTGCTGCCAGGGGTGAACTAGAAGGATTAAAAAATAGTTCTCTCTTGTTAGTTAAAAATGGAAGGAATGGAGGGCCCGAAGAAAGCGTCAGCTCTCTCACCCCTGACGCAAGTCCCATGGGCCATCATCTCTACAGCCCCTCGCAGACAACTCTCTACCCAGCAGTCATGGTTTTTCTTTAGAGCAAATTAAAACCTGAGCCTGAAGCACCGCAGCCTGCAAGCTCTGACTATAGGTAACACGACTGATACTGGCTGTTGCTTCTGCACCATCGAAAAACATCCTACAGATATTTAACACGGTAAGCCAAACTTGAAAAAGGTCTAGTTAATTTTAGCTCGGAAGAGGCAACCTCAACCCCAAAATAATCACGCGCTCCTCTGCGGCCCTTCCCCTCTTGTGTTCGCATTTGTTTCCAGCTCCCTCTGCACAAAAGCAGACTTAATCCCCCACGCTTCCTGAATGCCCCATGAAGTTATTCGACAATTTTTACACAACACATAGCTTAAAATGTCATTAAACTCAAGAATGAGCTTTCCCTACTGGAGGTTTCACAGACTTTAGGGTTTTTGGGAGCAATGTTGAGTAGGTAGCGCCGAGCAGGGCTGTGTATTAATAAATTTGTTCAGCAAGTGTTCACTTTGAGATCCAAGTACCAGATGCATCATTCATTACTGCAAATGAAATTACTTACAGAACTTACAAATATGTGCAAGACTTCTGCAACAGACAGCAGAATACAGCCCGTCATTTGCTCTTCATGCTAAATTAATAATCTACACAATTAAACGCTTGCAATTAACAGGCGTTTATTATTTTTGCAGTGTATTTCTGTAATTGCTAATGTACTATAAAAATGCTGAAAACTGTCTGGGGGTTCATTTGAGGGATTTATTAAAATTCCACGGAGCCTTACAACAAGTAGCACCAAAATGGAACAATGTCTACAGGAGAAAAACTACAGACATTTAATTACTGAGCAAGGTTTTAATCAAACCTCTCTATTTTCCTTCATGATAACAAAAGAGATGTTTCGGCACTGGGCCAGGAAAATAACTGTAAATTTACATGTTCTTTGCTTCCGAAGAAAAGTGGTTAAAAATTCATTTTTAGCTTAATGTAGTAATTATTTAAAATCTCTGACACGAACTGTTGAAATGTTAAATGTATTTAAAATTTAAATTTGAAACAAGGGGAGAAATGGGATAACACTGAAAAAAAAGACCATTTCTCTTCCCCACAGGCTCTTTATGGATTACTATTTTTCATAACATCAGGTGAACTGATGCCTAATTATAGTCAAAATGTGGTATGTTTTCCAAATCCCGATGGTTGGCTCTCTTTGGGTCACTGATCCTGCCCAGCAGAGAAAGCCTTGGCACAAATTCTCCACACCACTGACTTCCTTCCAGTCAAGGATTTTTCAAATTTTCATAAAACTTCTCTGTATTTCTTCTGTTGCGGAGCAATTTAATTCATTGGCTAAGTTAAAGAAAACTTTCAGATAGCGGGAACAGTATAAATGCTATTGCCTAATTATACAATATACTGAAATTTATGACTATATATAAGCTATCTGTTGACCATTTAAGTACATTTAGTCATACATTCAACCACATCTGGTGTACTGCAATGTTGTATTCTTTCATCTGCAGCCTTCATACGTTAACAAACGTATGAACTAAGCCAACCGCACAGCTCTTTTCTGCAGGTATTGTCAGGAGTTCAGCACTCCCCCATCCCACAGACACAGATGATGGTTGTAACTGGTATAGAGCACAGAAATTAAGGACAAAACCTTTCCAAAAAACCAACTTGCTTAAAAATTTTGCAGTGCTATTCCATGCTTTTTAAAGTATACAGGCTTAGTCTAAGTACCGTTCCATTCTTCCATTCTTGAATAACCAAGGTAACATCATTAGTTTGTTTTGGTTTGGGGTTTGGTTTTGTTTTGTTTGTTTGTTTTCACAAAATGAAGCTCTTTCTAAGTAGAGTAACAAGAAAATGGTAAGAAAAACGAAGGGAAAAATTTGCCTAACATCATAATATCTTGAGTTTACACATTTTTTTTACAGTCACCATGTACACATTTATCAGAAAGATTTTAAATAATTCAAATAAAAATGACCTTACTCCAAATATAACACGTATCAAGAGCACAACGCTTGGCCAATGGCTTTGAGAATAAAGCTTTAAGCTGTAACCTGAGTTCTGAAAGGAAAGAAAATCAGCCAAAGTAGTATTACAGCAATTACTACACTTCCATCTCCCAGAGACCTCCAGCAGTTACACCTCGCGTGTTCAAGTGAGTTATCTCCACTCTCACGACTGATTTGCAAAAGTGACTTAGGCTCTCTTGGGTGAGCAGAAACTCATTCTCACAGACAATTTGTCCTCCACTACTGCCCATTAACAGGTTTTGTACATTTAAATGTAGAAAAAAATTATAATCTTTAGGAAAGTTGATCTATGGGAGTAAATCTGTAAACCGGACATCTGTAGTAAACTAATGGAGTAGACCATCTCAGCGAGTATTGATGGGCAACGCGGTGCTCTGCGGAGCCCAACACTACGGGCAGCACACGTGCTCCTGTCCCAGGAGATACCTGGTTCCCTTCAGAGCAGCCTTCCCCTTCCAGTCTTAACTCCCCTCTTCTTTTCTTTGCAGAAACTCCATCATTTGGCTGTTCCCATGACCTACTTACTCAATAGCGCATCTTCTCCTTTTGGACACAATATTATCTACTGATAAAAAGCTAAAAGCAGACAAAGAATGTTCTATACAGACTGCAGGTGAAAAGACTTTTGGAAATAAAAATAAGATCGATTTTATGAGTATTCTAATATATCTGCAGCAAAATGGTGTATGCCTACATTCAGCTAACAGGAAACTGGCTGCAGTTTATTTTAAAATAACAATACTGGAAAAATAATAGATGAAGAAGCAGAAGGCCAAGTGAAAAAAGTTAAATCTGCAGTGCTTTAAAAAAGCGTACATGAACTGCACGACAGCCGTCCTGACAGAGGCCGTAACGCTCCAGGACAGTATTCCCACTCCACCACTGGCACCAGCAGAGAAAGATGCTTAAGCTCATGCTTAACTTTAAGCCCTCGGATGACCCCAGTAGCTACGGTTTATCGGTTTGACAGTCTGTCATTCCAACTCAGCTGACAACAGCCAAGTACAAGCACAATATTCACATGCTTAAAATTAGTAGTGCTCAAGTGCTTCGAGGTATTGGTTCCATATACCATCTCATCATTTAATTAAACCACCATGTTGCTCAGGTCATAGGTATTTCTGAGCACCGAGGAAGGTCTACATGACTGTCACAACTCACTGCTCTGTTCCTAAAAATGTATCAGGAAGATGCTTTAAAATGCCAAAATGTTATGAACAATTTTGATGCATTTACCAGTTCTCACTATTTCAGCTAGTTGCTGTCAACTGAGTCTGAGCATATCTGCCAGCCAAACTGATAGCAGATATCAAGGCACCACGGAAAACGTCCCTGCATGCTGCTACGGATGGTATGTATTGTGTGGCACTGTTACACCTCACGTGGTTAGATAGCACAGCTCTGTACGTTTAAAGGTGTTGAAAGTTAATACATTTGTCAAATATCACGTGGCGGGCTCTTTGGCTGGCTTAGCTCTTGTAAAGCCTTCTTGCCTAAAAAGTGGCTTGGTTTAAAGGTCTGCTTTTTACCTTGGCACAGTCTAAACTCCTACAATTTAGTGTTCATGCCTGTGTAAATTTATTCCTGCAAGTTCAGAAGACACAGATGCCTGTTGGAGGGGGAGCTAAGTACAGTCTAAATTAGAGCTCAGGATCGCTGCTAGCACTGGATCAGGAATTAAACGCCATCGATCACAAAACCCTCGTGCTTCGAGTTTAACCTCCTGTAGGACCCAGTTCTCTCCTTCCTGCAGGGGCAACAAATCAAAAATCACAGTGTCTTTATTTCCCTGATTGAAATGTATTTCATCAAAACACAACAGGATTTAAAGGTGCTAGCAACAGTTCATCGCTATTGGAAGAGAGATGATCTGGCTGAGTTAGAGCTGGCACTGCCTGGTTGTGTGTACCTATATTCGGGTCATTTTATGTGCTTTCTAAATGCCGTGAAAGTTTTGGGGGTTTTTTTTCTGTTCTTCTAACTTACAGGTATTAATAATAAGTTTATAGTAGGATTTTGCAGTGCAGGAGAAAGCAGAATAGGCAAGTATGTGCTCACTTTAAAAGAAACTGGTTTTGGTTTTGTTACTATATATTTTAATTTCATAGATTTTAGTACAAAAAACAGCTTTTTCAATGAAAAAATCTTATTTAAGTGAAAAACTGTATTTAGACTTGTTTATTAAAATTGCATTTTACTGTAATACTATCACACACTCCACCAATAAAATATAATCACACCTTGTCCCAGCACTGCATTAACTCATGTTTCTAAAGCAATCCTTGTGTGGACATTTCTTTTACAACTCATACGATTGCTTTTTGCCTGGAATAAATATGAAAATGGCTTAAGAGCTCAGATTTGCAAACACTCAGTGCACTTCTACTGAGATCCTTTGAAGACGCAGGCGCCTGGCGGAGCCCGCTGCCCTCAGCTGCCCAGACGTCAGGAGACCCCACCTGAAGATGGGGGAGTCACATTAACGCTGTGCATCACAGAACACCTCCAGCTGCCCGGCAGCCAGCAAAGGGATCCATCCTGCGCCCCCAACATACCCCCTGAAGCAGTTCTCAACTAAAATCTATTACTAATAGTTATTGCACTGGAAATGCACTCCTTAGCTTACACTTCCTACTCAAAAATGAAAACCAAATTTCTTCTTTTCCCTGGCTAAGCAAATTTGTAGCAAAAAACCCCCACCAACAAACCAAGGGAACCATATGGGGAACAGAAAAACTGACCACAAACCTTTTTTCTTAATTCAGGATCACCTAAAAGATCAATGGGACATAAATTATTTGTGAGCCTAGCTATTTCTGTAAACACTACTGAATGTTACATCAAAGGCAAAGCAAAAAGCCCGTGAAAAACAGTACAAAATCATTTCCCCTAACCTACTTCAGTCACTGACTTCTTAGGTGTTTCTTCTAATGGAAATAAAAATATTTCTGTGTGCGTCATTTTGAAACTGATGTTGACGATTTAAACTCATCATTCCTTACGTATTCAGGATAACTCCAAAGTGTCATCATATTTTCTGTATATGCTGCAACACACAGGCAAAGCGTGGTGTATTCAAAATTATAAGTGTGCTTTCCTTTATTACATCTTTACTTCATGTTGGTTTAAAATGACTTTATATATTTTGGTACTACAGGACGCTGTTCACGGATAGATCCACAGCTACACAATTTTCCAACACAAACTCCAGGTAGAAGCTTTCAAAATGCAAAGCAAAGAGTCAGCCAACTAGGCTAATGTTTATAAAATAACAATCAAAATTGGTGGAAAACCCACTGTTCCGTGCCCAGCAGATCTGACAGGGCCGAAATAAACATTCCCTACCCTTCCTCTGGCAAGTCCCTGGCCTGCCCAGAATCTCAGCGTCAGAGGCATTTCCAAAGACGAATGGAAAACGGGGATCACACCGACCGTACAACGCTCCCTCCCTCCCTGCGCAGGGCACACGATGCGTAGTCCAGGGCTCTCGCACATGAAGTAAGGGCTGTGACCAGCATCTCTGCTGTGGCGGAGGGAAATGACACGAGTATTAAACTGTTCCCCTTACAAGTCTATTTTTGCTAAAAGAACTTTAAAAATAACTGGACACTTATAATTTGAATGAGAAACAAGCCAATGACCCTGGAAAAAGTACACAGGCCCAGAATTTGATACAGTAAAATATGTTCTCTCTTTCTGTAGAAGTGCTCAACACACTATTGCTAAAAATATGAATTTTGCTGTTTATCTACTTTAGACACATTAAGATTATCTTCAGATAGTATTTTTCTTTAATGATCAATAAGAGGTAAAATATAATTACATTTGTTCAACTTGTAGCTGAAAAGGAAAGCACACTTGGGTTTAATTAGATTATTTGCCTTTGTCAAAACTTGCTAAACCAATTCTGAATCCTCCCTGCTCCAGAACGCCCCAAGGCCCTCTGTAATTAGAGTCCTGCTGGTGCGCCGAGGGGCAAAAGGAAAATTGCTGGTTTAGAGCACCCGTGGCCAGTGGCGGCAGCGTACAGAAAACCCGTCATCTTACTTGCTATCCACGTTTCACGGAAATACTACTTTCATAAATGTCTGAAAGAGTCCAAACTTCAATTAGCTTAGAAAAGATGCAAAGTAAGTTCTGTTGTGCTACCAACTGAGATTTCCAACTGCAGATGGACCTGGATGTGCAACCTGTGTCCCAAAGTGCTGCAGTATCTGTCCACGTTTCTCCAATAAACCACATATTACAATTGTGGCTGCTGCCATCTGGCAAAACTGTTTCGGTCTGAATTTCATAAATCACCATCACTCTGAATTATTTGGGGCATATTCTGTAAGCATACAACTTATCACAGCTAATAATACGATTTTCTCTATCTAAAATTGATTCATTTCACTGAGCCATTTTGGAAGTCACTGCACATTCAGCTCTTGAACACAACTCAGTATGCATGTCACAACTTAAGATTAGCTGATAAAGATGTTTTCTGTACTAACTGCTTATGGTTATTCTCCCTTTAGCTTCTTTTAAAGTTTCACAGGAACGGAAAAGTTGGAGCTAAGCTTCGCCCCTTACCACTCAAGAGCTACCTCCAGCACACTCACTAGCACACAGTGCAACCCAGTGCTTACACGTATTCTATGTCTATATTTAAATGTCTATATTCATATTTACACTGTATTTTATAAAGATTAATATCAATATTAAACAATAAACACTATTTGTACATGTGGACTGCACATACACAACTATGTCTGCTGTTCTTCTCAGATGCCAGAAGGACAGTGACTTCCAAAGTGGCAGGTTAAAAGAATATTATTTACTAATACCAATCAAAACCAGATGAATAGTTTTACAGCTGGTTTTGGAGTCATTGCCTGGTCAGGCAAATACATCCTTCTCTGCTCAATTCTTGCTTTGGGAAAATTTGACTTCTCGTGATGTCTGCACACTTAAGTGTACACGATTGCCTAAGTATCATTTTCAATTTCAATAAAAGCATGTATATAAGGATTAGGCTGTTATGAACACTGCAGTGCAGATCTAAATAACTCAGTCTGCCAAACTAGTGTTACTATGGAAACAAAACTAATGTACTGTGACCACAGCTCTGACTGCATTACTTAAGACCATCTGGTTAAAACAAATATTTCTGTGGCACAGTATTTGTTCTAAATTGTGTACTGATCATTTTTCTTTTTTTCTTTTTTTTTAACATACACAAATATACTACATTTTATATATGGGGAGGGGAGATTGTATTATTATGCTCTGTTCAAGTTTTCATGATGCTGTATGTGATTTTAGTTACAGTTAACATGCTTAGGAATAAATCCGTAAGTTAATCAAGGCTGGATGAAGGTAGATGGTCTGAAGTTCCCCACTCTCTTGCACCATGTTTCAGATGAGGTATCTTTTCCTATTCCTGAAGAACAGGAATTTCTCCTGCCACTGAAGAAATGCTTTAAGCCGTTTATTCTCCACCAGCCATGTCAAAAAGCGAAGCCCAGCAGTGAGCAGAACGGCTCCCATCCGCACAGGTCCAGCTCCTCGATTGCACTGAAGGTGAAAAGCACCTTTCAAGTCAATTGGCAGCTCCTCCAGCAGCTCCTTGCTAGCAAGAGGCAGAGCACTTCCCAACTGCTTTGTTGCTCTGAAGCATTTTTCAGACTAATAACTCATTCCTTGCCTCTTGCTTGAAGAAGTTTAATATTCTGAATTGAGATGTGTCACCACAGATACTATTCTGATAAGGCACAAAATGCTTCTACAGCTAAACACGGATTGACCAGATAATCAGCCATACCAACAGAAATGCGAGGATCATCTTTCCTATCTGTTTCTAAAACTGGGAATCTTTTTTATTCAATGGAAAACATTAAATTAACAAACAATTGAACTAGAAAACAAGCAGATCCATGTCTTATTTCAGTGCTTCTACAGAACTGCAATATTCAGCTCCTACTTAACAGGGACAGGGAAAATATATGTATTATATAGATATATTGCCCTTTCTAATTCAGATCTATTAAAATAGTGTCCACTAAAAAAATGAAAAAGCCTCACAATGCAAGTTCATCTATTTTTTGCAAGCTCCACAGGGTAACCACGTTTCACAAGGACAGGTTTCCAGGCTACATTCTTGAACTCCACTATCAGTTTGAGGACAGATGACTTGGGAAAAATGGAACACAGTTGGCTTTACAATGATGAAAGGAGCTAAGCGTTGCCCGTTACGACAACTAAACATTAACAGCAGAATGATTTTCTGCCTGCCACAGTCCCTGGCCATAGAGGTACATTCATTCTTTTGGGCTCAGCTCGAGCATTTCTTAAAAATATGACTATGAGAAGCAAATTGATTGTACCATGGAATATCCATGCTGCCGGAGGTGTGAAAAGTGCCTGTGTTAATACCGGTGAAGTGACCTGCAATGTTCCTTAGGCAGCTTTGTTGCATAAAGCCTGTGAGATCCATGGTCAGGAAGGCGAGGGGGAGTACAGCGAGCCACCGCTTCCCTTCTGCCGGCAGCAACTGGTGCTCCATCAGCACAGCTGGAGAGCACTTCTGGCAAGAGCTGCGGTCAACACACAGCAGTGTTAAGGAATTGTGGATGATATTTAAAAAAAAAAAAACACAACAGAGCAATTAATCTACTACTGTATTTGCTTGCATGTCTATCTACACATTTTATCTAGACTTACCATGGTATGTGGGAACTTGTAAAGTGTCAAATTATATGAGGTGTTGGATACTGATCTTGAAAACTATAGCGGAAAGTTAAGAATTCAGCTAGAGCCTCCACCATGTGATGAAATATATATCTAAGGAAAATATAAACGTCCTAAATTATGTGCTTCTGCGTGCCACCACTGGAGACAGAAGACGAAAACCAGCTCTCAGTACAGAGCTCCTCCAGATCCCTCAGGGCAATGCTTTTTGGAATAACCTTTACTCCATCCCGCCATTATTACACTTTTTTTTCTAATTGAGAAGATGACAGGGAGAAGATTATTTTTTCAAGGATCACAAAAGTTAAGGAAGCATAATCTTGCTAGTTCATAATTACAACCAAGTATCAGATTGCCAACCACATATCAGTCAAGCATTTCTCATTAAGAAATCAGTAATTGCAGCAGGAGATGACTGAAGGAAATCAGCCAATGTCTCTAACAAAAAAAGTCTATGTTGCCATTTATCAGATGGATATAGGAAAGTGAACATCAAATTCTGGCTAGAGGCTCCAAGAAAACAGGACAGGATCTAATGCAGTATAATTAAGAGGTGATTAGAGAAGACCTTTACCTACAGCACGGCATGCAAAACGACACACCTCCCTGTGCCACACACAGATCATCCTTCTGCCAGGAGCTCCTCGTTTGGCTGCTAGGAAGGTGTTCTCACAGGGGACATTTCCAAAGGGAGCTCGGCAAGCACCGACCCTGCGCAGGGAGCTGGCTCTGGACCGCGGGGCAGCACGTGCCACCCATGGAGCTGCCCCCGCCTTTACGCCATTCCTCTTGGGTGAGCTTCAAAGGAGACATTAAAGTAAACTTGCTGCTCCATCACTGATAATTAATGATGGAGTTGCTGCCATCTGATGGCTTAGCAAAGAGACAGGAAATAGGAGAGCGGCGCTACGCCGACTGTAAGACAGTGTTAAAAGCTGAATTATGTTTGGCAGTCAGAACAAAAAAAGTCAAGTCCTGTGATATAGATGATGTGAGGGTAGATAACTAGGAGAGCCATACTTCACCGGAGGGAGGGAAAATGTCCAGTACTTTTTATCATCTTTGCAAGGCCACATAAATATGCACAATACTTAACAAAAGAAATCCTGTTATACTTAACTATGTTTCCATTAACAACCAACATAGTTTATGCAAGACAATGGTAACTTAATTATATGTCACCTCTTAGTATGAGCTTCACAAAATTAAACTATGATCAGCATCTTTTCCGCTACTTGCCCAGCGCCAGTTCCTAGCAGAAACCTCCTCACAAGCCCAGTCTAGAGGAAGAAAGTGGGGAACAGCCGGTGTCTGGGCTCTGAAGTGCTTGAAAAACCATCTGAGGAGGGGAACATGTGGAGCAGGGGGGTGCAGGTACTTTGGGATACAGCATCTAGATGTCCAACATGGCAGAGGGAGAAAGGTGGCGGGGGGGGAAGAAATGCAGGAGGTCTCTGGATTATCCCCCTCCCCATCCAGGGCAGAGCCACAGAACGACAGATTCGCCTTCAAACTAAATTTATGGGATCAGATTTCTTCAGACATAGAATATCCTACAGATTCCTCAAGTCCATTAGAACCGTATCTGCTTTTTGCTTACTGGAACATGAATGTGGCCATATTTATGGTGCCTTTTGGCATGCATCCCAGGTACAGAACTGCGTATGATGACAAAATCAGATCAGCTCCAATTTTTCCTTCTGACACTGATGTAACGAGGACCTGCACGAGTAGGTCCCATACTTCATTCCATCCAACGTCTCAGGCGGCCTCCCCAGTCGTGAGGGTGATAAAAGAAGAAATCCTGTGGGCAGAGTGTGAGGCAGCGCAGGGCCCGCCTGGCCTGCCCGGCTCTCCAGGCTCTCCGGTGAAGAGCGGCCGCCCGGCAAGCCGGAGCCCTGGCTCTGCCCGCTCCTGGCCCTCCAGCCATGTCCGCAGCTGGCCCCTCTGGCTGGAGACAACAGAGGCGACCCTTCCCAGCCTCTACCACCTCCGACCTTCAGACCTTCCTCCTCCCAAACGCTTCCCCTGTCTGGCTCTAGACCTTGATCCAAATTCCTTGTACTGAAGGGAAAATATTTCCAGAAAGTGACATGATTGCAACGTGTCTTCAGTGCCTACACCTTCAGGTGTGAGCATGTGCTTACATGGATAAAAACACTGCTTGACTTTTGCATTGCTGCCCTCTCTTTTTCCTCTTTTCTCAACTGTTACTTCTCATTACCCAAATTTAGTTTGCAAGCCCTTCAATCCAGGACATGACAATTATTTCTGTCCCTCTTTTCATTTCCATGTACCTTTCTTCTTCTTTGCGTACTCTTCATGTAGATGTCACTGCCAACAGGTTGATAATTCAGTTCCCAACCACGTTTTTTTGCTAGGGATAAGGCAAATACCACAGTGAAAGTAAAGGAGTATCTGCAGTTAAAAAGTACTTTATAAGATTAACACTATCGGATTTGTACTCAAAGGATTTCAGACACTACCATATTACATTTCCCGTCTTTGCTAAATAAAATGTATTTTTACCCAACAATCAGAACTCAGCCTCTGCCTGGACTCTGAAACTCAACTTGTTCATCTTCACCTTACGTCAAGAACAGTTCTACCTGCACAGAACATCCCTCCAGTTGCACTGGGACATATACACCACACTAAGGGGTTTTAATAAGATTACTACGGTGTTTCTGGGGTTTAAAGAGAGTAAGAGTCACACATGAATAGCTGAGGACTTAAATCTACTTGTAGATAAACAGAAAAAAAATCAGAATTCATAAACAGCAACTCTATAAAGAGTAAAATTTCTTAATAAACAAAATATATGAGTTTTAGAAATTACATACACATATATGGATTTTTAGCTCCCCTATTTTCACTTTTTAGGTATATGCACATATCTGCAGCTTCCTAACTCTGAAAATCAGTCACACTCTTACAGACAGATATACGGAATTTTTCCTTCTTTTAATAATAAAATGAGAGCACAGAAATTCTAGTAACTTCTCATGTCTGTAAGTAAATATACTAAGTACCGTAAGTGCCTGTTTAAGCAAAAAACTCTGGATACCCTAACTCAGAAGCCTACGCTTGGACCACCCATTAATAACATGCCTCTGGCACGCACTGCTGATTCCTCTTAAGAATACTCTCTTTAAAATACAAAGTATTAACAAAAAGTTAAATCTTCAGTGCTTGACACATGAAGATCACCAAGGAAACTGTAATTATTTGAATCAAAGAGAACAGCGCTTAGATTTAAGGACAAAGCATGCACAGGATTCTTTGGGAGCTTTGTTTTGTTTCCGTTGAAATGCAGCATGTCCAAACCCATCTCTCCAACTTCTAAAATGTATTTATTAAATACTTAACATACTTGTGTTCTTTGATACATATAAAGATGACCCAAATGTGTAGGTACTAATGAAAACTATTTACGACAGTCTTCCCAAACATAGCTTCTTTCCCCTAAATCATGTGTTTGGGGCACCGCTTTTGTACTCCTCCTGGGAAACTCCACCTCGGCAGCCTGGATCAGTGCTCCAGCTCCATCTGAGGGAGAAACAGCTACACTGGTCTAATTTACAGCCTGGTCTGTATTTGTCAATAGTCCACTGCATTCAAATATGTTGCCTTTAAAAATACCTTTTTTTTTCCCCTCAATTTTTTCCTTTTCTTTCAAAGAAAACACTTCCCAAATGGATCGTGAATCTAAAAGCTCTTCATGTCTACCCAACTTTAATTTTCCTGTAAATTCTTTGCTGTTAGGTTGTCAATCTAAATGTATTTTTAAAAGAAATTTCACTATTTTACCATTTGATGCTTAAATTTCACACACTGCACTTTATATAAAAAAAAAAGAAAGAAAAAATGTCAGACGTCTCTCATTGAACCTTGCAGTTAAATCCAAAGTGACACACCCAGGGAGTGACTTTCTTGAAGCATGAAACACAATTTGGGTAATTACAAGCATGTCCAAGTGTCCAGAGGTATCTATTTCTGACTGTTCACATTCCAGAGAGCTTTTGCTCTATTATAAACTTGAGCTCCTCCACAGTGACCAAGTTACCATAGTAAGCAAGAACTATTTGATACCATAAACTGCAACAGCATTTTAATTTTGCTGGAATTGACCAAAATGGCTGCAGCAAGCCCCGATCTGCAGGCCATTAAGATTCAACCAAAGTTTTCATGTTATCTCCAATTAGCTTTTGAGTAGTCTATTAAGAAGAAGTGTAGATACCTGCCCTCGGACCATCTCCATGGTTTGAATACCAAAATGGCAAACAGCTGCAACCCTTTCACCCATGTATTAACAGAATTATCTGAGTTTAAAAACACGCGCTCTGCTCCTAACAGGAGGAGTACAACCTGGCAGAAGTGATGTAAGGAATAATGGAAAGAAAGTGGAGAAGGGAAGTCACAGTGACCAGAAGAAACAAAATGTAAGCAGAAAAAGGTGATCATGGGCAGTACTTTTTAAATAGACTGGAAGAAAAGGCTCACATTACTTGTTGTTTCCCAAACTCTACTCAGCCAAAATTTCTTGCTTATTAATATAATTCACATACACTGTGTTAAATAGTCCTATGATCATCATTCTAGCGTATAGCTCTAAATCTGTCCACATGGGTGTTGGTCTCAAAGCTTCCCCCCGCCGGTGCCGAGCAATCACACCTATGTTTAGTCACAGTCCAGCCCATTCATTTCGGCAAAGGAGATGAGTGATGAGGCTCAGCCCTGGGAACAGCTGCTAAAGGGAAGGAGCGATGGCGACAGGAGCCCTGTCCCTGTAATCCACAGGATGGACACATAAACTCAAAGAGGTCATGTTAGCCATGCATCAGATCTACTGATTAATGACTGCCAAAATAATCTCCACTTGCTAGACAACATGTAAATTAGTATTCAGCCAAGAAGAGGGAGAACAAACTGGGGTGAGCGTGTCCGCATACCTGAGCTGCAGTGTTGGGGCCTCTGATGAAGATCCTGGACCTGGCTCCCAACCAGACAGTACGGTGACCATAGCGTACATGCCCTGTTTGGAGTACCAGCAAGCTTGTAACATGACTACAAAAGGAATTATTTCTCTAGAGTTACCTTTCTTATAAACTTGAACTAAGACTTTTTCTTACTGGTTTTGAGGGTGGGAGGAGAAGGGCAGAGGATTAAGAGTCCCTGATTTGAGACACAGATCTTTTCTTTAAGTCACATGGCTAAACTGATGAGAGAGAAACTAAAGAGGGGGCACAGCGCGTTGAAAATTGACTGGATCCTTGACTCAAAGGATGGTAACCAGTGGTACACAGTCCGACTGGTGGCCAGTTTCTAGCAGTGTCTCTGAGGGACTGACACTGAGGCCAATATTGCTGAATGCCTTCATGAGTGACCTGAACGGTGGGACAGAGTATGGCCTCAGCAAGTCAGTGGATGGTACCAAGCTGGTGGTCAGTATGCTGGAGGGCAGGGCTGTTGTTCAGAGAGACCTCAAGAGGTTGGAGGAACGGTCTGACAGGAGCCTCCTGACGCTCCATAATGACATGCATCCCATCTGGAATAACCCTATGCAAATATATGGAGTGGGAACTGACTGGCAAGGAAGCAGCTTTGCTGAAAAAGACCTGAGGGTTCTGGTGAACTGAAATGGGAACCACCAGTCAGCTGTATGCCCCTGGGGCAAAGACGGATGACTGCACATGGGCTGTATTAGCAAGTGTAGCTAGCAGGCCTATGGAAACTATTATTTTCCTCTATTTGGCATTTCTGACAACACTTCAAGAGTATTGAGCCCAGTCTTGAACAAGACCGTAAGAGGAATGTCACAGAAGGCCAGACTGAGTCTGATGTTTTAATCTGATCAGCTTCACTGTATCAATGAATGACATTCCAGTCTACAGACCTGCATCAAGAAAGAAGGCAGCTCTGTGGAATACTCAGAAAATAGTGGGTTTGGTACTGATTACTCAAGGTAGTATTAAGAAAAATCTTTTACAGTATTTAGGAAGTTTTGGGTTGACTTCTACAACACTTTTATCTACTTCTTCAATATGTATCAAAAAGTATTCTATTCAAATATTTGCGCAAAGCAGAACTTGAGCTGACGGCTATGGCTTCTCTAATCATGGACTACAAGGTGCTGCACAACAAATATCTGATCAAGAAAAGAGAAATGGTATGTTATTTACATGATCAATCATATAGCCAGTCTCTCTGAATCATAACAATTAACCACCCTATGGAACAAGGTCAATGAATTATTCGTGAGTTATTCCCAGGATTTAAAGCGTGTACAAAAACGCATACCACAGGTGGCAGACAGGAAGGGAAAACAACAGAAATATTTTGTTCCTGAACAATTTCTGAACACTATAATGGCCTGAATTCTATTAATTAGATGTTCACAGAAATTCCTTCATGCAAATTGATTCATAACACTGTTGCCAATTCTTTCAGTCACAAACAGGTCATTCACATAACAGCACAGCTATTTATCTTGGCCACCCAGCCAGGATCAGAAGCACAAGCAGTATAGCCAGAGCTGAATGAGGATTTACACATTTTTTATTGAGAAACTTAATTTTTAATATTTCCCTAACATCAGTAATAAGAAAGCAATTACTTTATTTTATGTGCTGCAATACTGCAACTGTCAGCATTAAAAAATAATCTAGGCTTTGACCTCCACATTATGAGATTGATATGTCACATGCTCAAGTTCCTCCTCCCTTGCTTCTTCACGTCTAGCATATGCCAAAGTCCTATTTTCAAAATTTTCTCCACATCTTAAGGATTATTGATTTACTTAAAAGGAGAGAGAGAGAGAGAGTGGGGTTCTCAGATAACCACCGGAGCACAGGGAAGTACACCAAAAAGGAAAAGGCGCAGGGTCAAACCCCCACCCACCGAAGGGTTTGCCGCAGGGGTTGTACTCCAGGCACGATCAGGAAGGTTGGCAACGTGACATTTAAATACAGAACCAGCCTTCATCAAGGCAGATCCTGCATTACCTATCTTGTGCTCACATATCCACTCGATCCTTCTGTTACTTACTGATCTACAGAACTGTTCAATGGCAGTGACAACCAGTACATGATACTCAAGAAGAGGAAATAATTAATTTGCTGTGGCTCACTAAGAATATTGCCAAAACATCAGTCAATACTCTGTTACAGTCACTGCTGTGTAAAAAAAAAACAAAAAACAAATGGCCTTCAGTAATGACAAAAAAGCAAAACTATCTTCCCTAAACCCCACAAATAACAGACTTTAAAAATTACTTTTTCTGCTCCAGTTTAAAACTCTGAATAAAACTGCATGTCTGTGTAAGAGTGAACGCACATACATTAGTACAGGATTTGCTGCATTGGATCCATAAATTCAGCAACACTTGAGTACATTGCATGGTGTGGCAGACACCAGAATGCAGGGAAAACAAGAAAACTGGCATTTCTCATAGGGCAGAGCATGTTCTCAGGCAGTTTGTTCACATGCTGGTGGTCTCCACCCTAGTTCACCTTCCAAAGCATATGCCCAAACTTTAAACTTAATAAATAAAAATGGCCTTCAGGAAGACTCTTCCTAGTACGTCCTGAAATGGACGGCAAAGCTTTCCTTGAGAATGGACAGGATTAAGCCTTCTTCTCACAACTGATCCAGAAAAGGCTACTACAAAATTATCAAAGTTAGTCCAAAACCCTTTTCTTGCATGAACATCCTGTACAACCTTTAGAAATCATATCACCTCTCCTTTGCATTTGCTCTCTGGCTGTGAATAATGGCATTTTTCCATTACCTATTAACTGAGCTCCGTTACAACAGTAATTACATTATCATTTGCAAGACGCTCACATGCTACAGAGACGTGGGCCAGAAAAGCAGTACATTGAGGGAGACAGCTGAACCATTTACAAAGGAGGATGCCCCTGCTTCCCCCCAAGAAATAAGCAGCGGTCATCACAGATAAATTAAGGAGCCATTCCAATTTCTGCTCATGTGCCACTGTTTTAACAGCAATGAAAAGACGCTGTGTGAGGCAAATCAGTTTGATATTTGTTTGTTCCTACAAACAAAAAAAAAAAAAAAAAAAAAAAAAAAAAAAAAAAAAAAGAAGAGTTGCACAAATTGGTGATCGATATTGGGAAAATGCATTGAAACAATTCCTGGTAGACATCAGGACACTGTCCATCTGGCCCTGGCTCCTCCAGTGCATTCAATGCTGCCAGGAATCCAAATCTGTAATTACAGCTACTCGGTGCACGAAACACCCGCGTTCCTTCACCTTCTATTTTCTGGATTCACAAACTACGGCTTGCCCTGCAGCCGGTCGCTCCCTCCAGAACCACGAAGGCCCAGCCACGCGCTGTTTACACGACGGGGCCCCCAGAGCCCACAGGGACCAGCGCCAGGATGCCCTGCTTTGGCTCCTGCCTCCTTGCCCAGTGCCCGACCTGTCCTCGCACCCCTCCCACCGCCTCCTCCACGCTCTGCAAAAGCTGCGGGGACAGCGCAGAGCTGGCTCCTCACAGAGACCTTGTTCCTGAAAATCCAGCGCCGTGTGAGAAGACGGTCTGTTATTTCAACTGATCCAGCGAGATTATAAAAGGACAAATCATTCGTTATTATGAGGCAGCCCAATGCCAACAGTGTACTACACGCACAGTGATCTTGCGCTGGATGAGAATACAGCTAACAAGAAGCACGAAAGCATTTTGAGCAGACATCTGAAATGGATGGACTCTTCCAATGATGGACCGCAGCTCTTCCGCTTAGATTAACTGCCAGCAGCATTAATGAAATGCAAGTATGTAACTTAGACTAGAAGTACTGAACTGACAAAGGGAGACATTTACTCAGTCATAAAGGGTTAGGAAAAAGCCCGTGGTTTGTAACAGCCGGTACGGAGCACAGAAGCACGGCTTCTTGGTGATACTTCAACCTGAAGAGCAATAATTAGAGTTACCTCTCAGGTAACTGCAGACAGTGCAACAGCCTGTTCTCTCTCCTGCGACTCCTCGCTGGGCAGCTGCCCCTCTGCTCTTCTGGTAAAGCTTCCAAAATGTTCAGAGGAATCTCCTTCCCAAATACAAAACTCACAGCTCAGACCTAACCTCACCTGGAAATCTGCTCTGAATACAGCCAGTAGAGTATCTGCTAAATGCCATAATTACAGAAGGCAATTTTTTTATTTCCCTGCCTGAGTTTATCAGTACAAATAGCCATTTTGTTAAGCTGCATTCATTGTCGGAACCTACAGCAAGGCTCACAGGAGCACTCTGGTATCTAGACATAATCTCAGACATTTTGGATTGGTAAGTGTATCTGGTACTCTCAACCCTACCTCCCTTTCCTGAGAATGGGTACGTGAGATGGAGAACCCAGGAACACATGAACTACAAGTGCTATTGAGAAATGCTTTCGCCTGGAGAGAACAGCAATGGATGTCTGCGGTATCTCAAGCACAATATGAGTGCTTTTTGTTGGTTAGATTCCATAGGAAAAATACGTTTTACAGAGGAAGCTATTTGAAAAGAATGCAGCAACTTGTCGATTAGGAAAAAGAAAATCTCAGCAAAGTAAATTTCCCACCTTTGCCAGTAGGAAAACCTGGCTGTTGCGTTTCATTGCAACACCGTCTGTGGAGTTTCTGGTATTATGTTCTGAAATTCTGTTATTAGTCTTTGCACTGCTGCAGACATCTCAGCTGGATTCAAGCCCCGACTCTGCATAAATGTAAAGAGACATCAAGTTGGGCTAGGGGAAAAAAACGTAGACATTATGGATAGGAGAACAAAAATATTGGCAACAGGACAGAAACTACAGGGACTACTGTAGAATTGCCTTGGTTCATCAATATTTTCATCTTTACATACTTCATTGGCATATAACTTTATGTGATGTGTGTTACAATGTGATATTTTGTAATTCTAAGGCTAGAGAATTCCTGGTTTCAGCATCCCACCGCATAAAATAACGATGTCCTAAAATAAAAATCTATTCCTGATGTTTGTAAGCATGGCCATAAGTGTATGTTTATATCCTTCGCTTCAAGCTTTGCAGAACAATTGCTGCAATTTTCTCAGTGAAAAAGTAGAAAACAAAGAATTAGTATCAAATGTTGGGAGATCAATTTTCACCGACCCCATCATTTTTGGTAATTTAAATGCTAACTACTGCAGCCAATTAGTCTAGACTGAAGTATCTGAGGGGGGAAAAATTTAGGTTAACAAATACTGCATAATGTTATCTGAATAATATGGAGCAGACTTCCTGCAAAGATGGATTTTGAATCTGCCCATTATACGAAACAGGTGCAAAGAGTGCGTGGGAGAGGTGAATTCACCCTCCCCTAAATGGCAGTATAAAATAAAATTAGGATATAAAATTTGGGGGTGTCTCACGGGGCAGTTTTTAATTATATACTTAGCAGCATCTTTGCATATAATCATTACCTCAGCCTCCTCGTTTGCATGTATATATTCTTTTGTGCCGTGATCAAAGAACAAAGGTTAAATCCTTCTGAAACTCTATTCAAGCAGTGAAAATTGAAAACAGCTATTTTGAGGCTTTGGGCTTTTTTGTGTTTTTCAACTGTCAGTATAATCTACTTAAAATTCGGGTTACTTATTAAATCATGTATTTGTAGTGTGACACCTAGACAACCGCAGAACACAGGTGAACTAGCAGAGTTTGAAGGAAGACCCTTTCAGCGGGTACCTCTCATGACAGAGGGAGAAACAAAACGAGGTCTCCAGCTGGGATGCTGGCTGGCTGCTGGAGGACTTCGACCAGATCTTCACTCCTCCCCTTCTACTCCTGCACCCAGTTTTGGTTTGCAAGGAAGGGACTGGTTTGGTTTGGTTTGGTTTGGAAAAACCAGAGTTGTTGTTTTGTCCTCTGTTGCCATGTTCTTGGTACACAGAGTCCCATCTCTGTCCTGGCAGCAGCAGGCAAACATCCAGCCTCAGCGCCTGGGGTGAACAAGAACCCATGGAGGGATGTGGCCATTCAGTATTCCTGGCTACCTCTGTGGAAGTCCTCTGTCCTCACTTAGCATTCCTGGTTTATGTTTGAGCTCAGGGTTAATGGTGAAAATAACCCATGTGCTGCAAACTTCCTCCTTTTTTCTAGATAGAAATGGGCAGGACCTGACCAAGGGTTTAAAAGTCTAGAAGACGTGGGGAGATGGATTACGGAGTAAATGAAGCACTACATGGTACACAGTATGGAGACAGGTCAGCAATTCCCCATATTAACAAAACCTGGACAGATGTATTTCTGTAACGCATCCAGCTGATCCGTGTGACACATCACCGAAGACAAGAGAATACTGATATAGGCACAAATACCACCTTCACACAGGTCACAGCAGAGGGTTCAGCTAGACACAAGGTACCTAAATTCACCTGCCATCCCAACCTCCTAAGTGATTGCCAACTGCTGGAGAAAAACTCTTCCTTCTTCCAGTCACAGGTTCCTGAAGCAATAGCCACCAAAGGCTGGGGAAAGATTTTGTTCCTGGGCTAGTAACCACTTGTCAGTAAAGAAAATTATCACTTTAAACTGTGTTACTTTGCAGCCCTGCAGAAATTTTCTGTCTCTGAAAAGATACCAGGTCAGCTCTTCCCTCCGACCTCCTGGCAATCTGAAATCATGGAATGAAAACACACCCTTTCTGTCTTAGACAAACAATCTTTAATATCAGTTACGAACACCTAAGCAGACCCTAGTGGGCTTCAAAGAATGAGACTCAATCACTGCATGCTCACTTTTAAACCTATTAAAAATTACTGTAAGCAAGCTGTAGGTGTTGTCCTTACCTTGTGGCAGCAGAACCCCTGGTTGTAACTTCTGGAGGTTAGTGCTGTCTAGTTCATAAACGCATGTAGAAGGGATCAAAGGGAATTTTTTTTAAGTTTAATGTTTTGTAACTCCCCTCCAAAGCTACTATAAAGCTCTGTGTTCCCTAATAGTGGCTATTAGCAGTATTCAAATAAGGCCAAAGATTTCACCAGACTGGAAGTGTTTTCAAAATCTTTACATTTTCTGCAGCTTTTTACCTCTCTTCATTACCCCTTGATATCACAAGTGTTCAAAGTAACACCTGATAATGATGGAGAAATTACAACTCTAATAAAATCTTCTTTCAGGAAGGTTTTGCCAACGGTCCTTTTTAGAAACTGCTCCCCTCAGCTTGTAATTTTCAAGCCCTCCTAGCTATACAACAAAGACACGTTAAATTCCCAACAGTATTCGATCTTTCCACTCACCTGAATTGAAAATCTCAAAAGAAAGAAGCTTCGTCCTGAAAGGATACTGTTCACCCTGCCAAAAAAATGCACAGTAGCAGAGGTACTTGTATATAAGCCACAGTTATGTAGTTTCCTGAAGCACAGACTCACAATGATCAATTATATAGAGTAGGGATGGAAAAAGGCCAAGTTTGAGCCAGATCAGGAGTTAAAATTATGAAGATTTATCATTAGGAGTATTTGACCATTTTGGTGATTTTTATATCTGATTTAAGATAATGTCTTTTCAAACAGATGAATTTGCTAACCATTGCTTATATTCATATACATTTATAGAAACATCCCACAAGAAAGGTTTGTTCTTCCACAAACAGTATTTTTATGATCACGTGTTTAGATTAAAGCAGACCCCACGTAGTACTGCAGTTGTGCAGATGTGATTTTCAGCTGGAGAAGACACAGAGGCAACGCAACGGCACAGAGCATTTGGAACAGACCCTGGCAAAGCAAGGCAAGGCCACCGGCGTGCTCTCGGCGTGCACAAAGCCAACGGCAAACCTCGCCTGGGGCTGCATCAGGAGGAGCATGGCCAGCAGATCACAGGACGATCCCCACTGACTCACCCCACTTGGGCTACACGAAATACCACATCCGTTTTCAGGCCTCTCCCCGTTCAGGAGACATGAGGAAGAAGGGAAGAAGGTCCAGAACGTTCTCAGGGCCTGGCGGACACGATCAGCAAACGGAGGGAGCTGGGCTTGTTTAGAGAGGGGAAGATGAAGTGGTGGCCTGCAACTACTTCAAAGGACCTTATTGTGCATATACATATGGAGAGATGCACAGAAATTATATTAGCCTTTGACAAATTAGAGGAGCAATTTAAGTTCTAAATGCGTCATTAGGCCACAAGGGCTATGACAAGGAATCCTTGCTTCATAAAATCACTGTATTAATAAGACTAGTTCCATCTAAGCACAGGAACAGTCTGCCAGCCGGGCGTTCTCCAGGACCAGAAAGCTGCAGCAACTATTTCTGTTGCACCACGAAGAGGATGGCAAAGTTCAGCCTTTCTCACCAGACCCATGGCTTAGGTTTGCCACAAGATGTATCTGAAATTTCATTTAGCAAAGTGCTATTGGAATTTTCACTGTTAGTTAATTGTTTGCCATTATGCACACATAAAAAGCTGCATAATGGGTGAATTGACTGGAAAATACTATAATGCAAGAAAACAATGGTTTTGACTAGCAATAGGCTCTATAGAGAGCTCTTCACTGGACGTATGTTTTATACTTTTATGCTGGAAGTCCTCTGGGTAGATTCATTCAGTTCAGGTTTAGCCCACGTTAGATTTGCTGGGGATAAAGTGAGGATGATTGAGGAGCGACACTGCGAGACACACTGTTCAGCTTCAGCCGCTTCCGCGGTCTTCCTGTAGAAGAGTTTGAGTAGGAAGGAGCAGCAGAGAAGGAAGCCCAGCAGGATGTAAAACACCAGGTGAGGCTCTCCTTCTACGATGCGCAACATTACTGGCTTCTTGGAAAGAAAGAAGAATTTGAATAACATCCTATTTGTGTCATGCTCTGCCAAGGTACTATTTTGGATGAGGATGCTGGAGCACTTCTTTTTACTCCACCAACTCTGTCCTTCTTTCGTGAAATGTTTCCACCATATGGTAGAAGTTGTCACTTACAAAATCACAGAAAAAGTCATCTGGATATTCAATCAACTGCTGTTTCCAGAAATGATGGCATCCTCAGTCTTAGGCACTGGCTCACGGAAAAAGGCAGTAAATTAGGGCTTCACCTGCAAGTCCAAAGGCACTCTAGCATCCTGGCCTCTTCAGAAGAGTGGCTGAAACTAGGTTAAAATCTTCAGTTACAAACCAGCAATTCACTGAGTAGATGGACTATGAGGCTAAAGAACACGCAGTTGCTGTATTTGTCCCTTCCCATCTCAATACCAAAGGTCTGATTTTTAAAATTACTGTGTTCACACAGAGATACAACCCTCCACCTGAAGGAGGGCTGCAGACACTCACGACATCTGAAAAACAAAGTATTTCTCAAAGGAACAGCATATAAAACAACAAGAA
The DNA here is from genome assembly GCA_013400195.1 of Aramus guarauna. Lineage (NCBI taxonomy): Eukaryota > Metazoa > Chordata > Aves > Gruiformes > Aramidae > Aramus > Aramus guarauna. Next base: position 346,849 of record VXBL01008406.1, on the reverse strand, counting down.
AAAAACGATCCTAAGGGCAGCACGCCATGCCGCTCTATACTACTGGAGTCCTGTCACTGTAAATCCTTTTCCCCTCTTTTTTCCCCTTACCAAATATCAGTACGCCTTTTCCACTGCTGACTGGAAGGGCACACAGGCATGTGTCTCCTGCTTTCCAACACCATTTCAGTGGCTCAGGCTTCCTATGCAGCCCCTGCCTGAAGTTCACTGCATCATTCCCGCTTCCTTCAGCACTTGCCTCCTACATTCAGAGGAAAAGCAGCTCAGCTACAGGGCACTGTAGCACACAAATTTTATACGACTACCAAATTTATTTTACTAAATGTAGACTCATCAAAAAAATTGAAAGAATAAAGCCAAAGGAGCTGACATTCTAGGAAGCCAGAAGTATACCTAATATACTCTCATTTAAGTACAATTTAAACCCCTGCATAAAGCACACAAGCAAAAA
>VXBL01008406.1:324988-346362 GCA_013400195.1 Aramus guarauna | reverse complement strand
AAAAAAAAAAAAAAAAAAAAAAAAAAGTGATACAATGCAGTATAATTCAAGCCTAATGTTGCAGACACTAAAAGATCAGTGATGAAGCAAATGCTTTATGTGGCTGTTTCACTATCCTGTGCATGGAAAGCGATTTACAAAATTTGTACTTTTTCCTCCTTGTGATGGCAAAATTTTATTCTGATGATCTTTTATCATTTCAGAAAAAAGTAAGTGCCAAAAAATGCATGGTAACAGGAAACTAATTAGAATTTGTACCTATGTAAAAAGCAGAAATAGATCTCTTAAATAATTAAAGGTAATTCTAAAAGGCAGCTTTTCTTATTACTAATATCCCAAAATCAGTTTATATTGCAGCTGAGATTATTATTTTTAGTATCTGAATGGAAACGAATGTCTATTAAAACTGTGTGATGGCCTAAGGCTTTATAAATAACCACGTCCCCTCTTTGCCAGTTGCAGCGATGACTACGAATTCAGCATGCTAAGTTATTCCATCACAAGTCACACGCTTGTGGGAGCACTGCAAAGTGAAGATCAAGGTTAAATAGTTAGCAGGGATTTCCAAGTGGGAAGATGGCCGTGTGACCTTGCAGCTCTGACAGGCTCTACTGAGGAAAATGTAGTATATAAGTAATCAGATGTTACCGATGTTCTTCACAGGATAATTTTTTTTAATTAGATACAAAGTACTTCACGTGTAAGAGGCCAGCAAGAAAAGCCAAGAGTTCACATCAAAAGGTGTGCTGTTTCTAAAAGCCCCCACATTAAATGTGAGAGTATAGATACTTTACCCCCAAATTCCTTGCTCGTGCTCACCTGACACAGAAATCTTTCCTGCACTGAAATCCTCATGCAGGCAGCTTTTAAAAAGGCTCCATACGAGTATTGTCATTAGAAGGAGTGCAGCTGCTTCGCAGTAGTGCCCTAAAAAATAGCCCCGTTCTCACCAATGGTTTCCCGATGTGAGCTGATTAATATTCCAGCTAACGGTACTGTCCCAAGCTTCGCCTGGCATTTCCTCCCTCTAACAGTTACACTGAAAATGCATTTTCATAATCCAGGCACGAAGGTGACTTCTGCCAAGCGGAGGCAGGGAGACGGGAGCCTGCCGGGGTGCCGGTTCCCTTGGCTCCATTCAGGGGCGAGCAAAGCAACTCAGCAAGGCTGAGTCTTACAGGGAGCTGAAGGAAAGAGGCCAGGACGCTTCATACCAGGATTTTTCCCAGATTTAAGGCTGTATATTCATCTGCAGCATCCCATGAGTCAAGGTGAAGTTGAGACTGCCCGGCGTGGCTGCAAACCTGGTAGCAGGCACAGGCTTGAGTTCTGTCCGAGCCTTTTTCTCCAGGCAGATTCTGTCTGTCCTTCCCACTCCCCATCTCCTACATTACCCAAACAGTCCCACTGTTTGCTTAGAGCAGCCTGCGTACTCCCTCACAGAAAGGTACCTCTTTACAGGCTTATAAGCTTGGTAAAAATCGGGGTGTATTTGCACAGAAAAAGAAGGAAAGAAAAAAAAAAGTGAAACCTTGTTATGGGTTACTGATACGTCAAGAAAGCACGGTTTCAACAGGCAAAATAAATTCTTCTTTGCTCTTTATTTCAGAGCTAGCTTCAGCAGTTTCACACTGGCAGCTGTTACTGATGGAAATTCTGGGGTAGCCAAAATGAAAGGAAGCTCTGCTACAGCTTCCAATGCTATTGCCAATAGTTTTATTACCCCTATCTCTACCTAACGCAACGCTGTTAAAAATTATTAAAAACACTAAAATGCCTCTAATTTTCCTTCTGTGTCTAAGGAAGCACACAACATTAACCAAAACCAATTTCTTTAACCAAAATGATACTGTGGATATCTCATGATAATTTGGCAACCACTTAGTTTGCCTTCAAACCAACACTCTCTGCCTTTGTAACTACGTGTAGCACAACACAGCTGGGGATGACCCGTGGTCACATTTTCTAAGCCTAATTCACTCTGCTTTCTGAACTGTTAGAAATGAGACATGCTAAGGACCTAAAAAAATAAGTTATTGTTTGTTTCTAAATGTTTATCAGAGGAAGACAAGCCTCAGATCACTCCAACCTTAACAACTGCTGCCAGAGTTGTTTCCACCCATTAGCAGTTTTCAACAGATTGGTTTTACTTCACCGGCAGCCTCACTCAGCGTCTCTGAACAGCATCTCCCTGGGAAAAAAACCCAGAGTTTGCAAACCTTCACGTGAAGAAAGTTAACATAACGGCTGCAGGAACATGCATTTCCAAAATTGCTCTTCTACTTTTCCAGTAATGCCTTCATCTAGACATGTATTCGAGTTGGCAAGAACAATACAACCAACACCCCGAGGCAGCAGAATTTTGCATGAAATACAAGAATAAAATTAAAATGTTGAAAAATAACTTGAATGGGGTTTTTTTCCTAAGTAGATCAAGAGCAATTTGACACAGCAGATTGTAGTAAGACACAGAGGAAAACAGCTTTTCAAAAAGAAAAAGAAATCAAACTATCCCAAACCTCTCCTTTACCTGCTGGGCTATTTAGTTCATAACCAGAGCAGAGCAAAGGGCTAGGCTGTCAGAGCACCAAGCTATTACACTTGTGATTCTGCTCATTTCTCTTGCTGTGACAGAAAGTTACGGGAAAACCGATGACGATTTCTTTTTTTGTTTGTTTTTTTTTTTTCCTAATTAGTTCCAAAATTGAAACTGAATTGAAACTGGAGGAGGAGAAAGATGCAATGAGGTACGGCAGAGGTATCTCTGCCCTTTACACGTACTGCATCCCGGGATGCCGTGCAAGCCGAAGTGTGCCCAGACTTCACCGAGCAGTGCGAGCGCACGGATGGGGCTGGAGACAGAAGCTCGTATTAGGGACCCAGGGGAGGACAGGGACCCTCTCCTTCTCCCTCTCCCTCTCCCTGCTGATGCCTGGCAGTCAGAGGAGGCAGAGGAACCGTACCCATCGTGGCACAGCTCTGCGCAGGTTTCTATTAGTAGCCCGAGCAATTGCTATCTTCCCCTTGTATTTATAATAGATTTTTTTTTCCTCTGTTATAAACAATGTTTTTAGCCTCACAAAATACACATATTAGTATATGCTATGGTTTACATTAAAGAGGAAATACAGCCAAGCCAGTCACACAGCAGTTAGTGGCTACAGAGAGGAGTGTCCCCAGGCAGATGGAGACACCTATCCTGCCCCACGCAGCATCTGGGTCTGGGCTCAGAAGTTGCTCCAAAGCAAAAGAGCCTTAGTTCCCTCCTCATGCTTCACCTACGCCATTTCTTTACAGGAACGGTGTCTGCAGATGAACGCTGGTTGCCAAAAACATGATATATTCAAACAGACAGGCTCTCGTAATTACCAGAGAAATCTGTATACAAAGGAGGAAAGTGAACTGTGCTCCATCAAAAAAACCCCCAAACAACATATATGAAAACAAGACAAAGGAAGCTGTTGTTGAAATGAGAATTGCCAGTTCCCAAAACATTTGATTTTCCCTTTTCCCTTAGGCTTTAGGAGTGTAACTGAATACCATTTTCTGTAAAAATAAAATAATTCTGTATTGCTTCTGTCATTCTGGAAGACAGAGAGAAAAAAAAAAAAACCAGCCTCTCTTCCACCACCCTGCCCCCCGCCCCGAGCAGTACACATGAATCAAAAGGTAATTGCCTATCTGAAAATACCTGAATTCAGGGGAAAAAAATATTGCACAACTGCTAAAGGCATGGAGTTGTCTTAGTGCACAGCATCTAGGTACCAGCAGTACAAATTAATAACCAAACCAGGACTTTGTGGTGCAGGCATGGAGCAGCAGAGCGGCAGGTCAGCCTGCAAGGCCACATTCAAACTCCAGCCGTCCTGCAGCAGTTTCCTTTTGAAAGATTCAACCACAATATTTTGATCACGTTCCTCAACCTTCCCTCTTTGGGGGATTTTCCCCTTTTTTTCCCCTGCTCTGCCCCAGCATCCCCCGGCCCCAAAGGCGGAGGCAGCAGCATCCCATCCCCACGCGGCCGGACACGCTCCCATCACCGGGACAACACTCGCTCCACCGCAGGCTTGGCCTTTCCCATCAACTCTCCGCTGAAAGCTGAACTGAGAAAAATTACTTTTTCACCTCTCGTTTCCTTCCAGCGTAAATCACTAACTTGTTTATTTTCTGACCTCATCCAACTTTACTTTTTTAAAAAATAATTCTTTTTTTTTTCACATTTTACACTTTGAAGTAATTCTGAATCTAACAGCTTCCATTTAGCACCTCAGGAAATAATTGTATTGCCATTTCTCTCCAGTGAAGTTTTGTATTTTATTTCATGTTTGTGGTTAGGATTTTCAAGAGAATCCCCCTCTACTCAACAGATGCACACACAGGTTTTACAGGCATTTTTGTTATGAATAATGTACCTAACACACTACTTCAAAATGATGCCAGTATGCCAAAAATGCAGTACTACTGGAACTTTGAAACTATTTCATAAGTCGTTCAAGAAAGAAACTGGATCACGAAAAACCTTATTGCTATTACCTGTGAAAGTCATTACGGTGAGGCCTAACGACTGCACTAAAGCAGCATCACACGCTAACGGAAAACCTTTCAAACACATTGGCTGCTAATAACAAGTCAGCCTGTGCCAGCACGTACCACATATTAACCACAATGATTTCCTTTTCTTGACAGAGATCTCTCCACAGAAATTTGCTCTACACTAATGCCTAAAACTGATTTTTAACAGTGCAGATGAGACATAAGCAACATGAGTTTACCTTCTCAGAAAAAAGCATTTCCAGGCCAATCCAATGGTTTCAATATGCATTAGAAAAGAGTTAATTCTGCAAACGCAATTCCATTTATTCTTCTGAGTTTGCGAGGAATGCTTTACTGGCATTTCTAACTTGTACACTTGTCTTACAACTGGCTTCAAAAATGGCTCATCAATCACAAAAATCACTCTGTTTAGAATCTGTGCTTTTGCGATGCCCAACAGACAGGCAGGTCTGCATGCTCCCGATTCAAACATTTGCACATTAATTTGTAAGGTCTACAAAATTTGGAAATCTTCTGTCTGACACATATTGCACAAGAACAGAAATTCTCTTTACACTGATTACATCATATATTGCTCAGGCTCTGTAACTTGCCCCCAAAATGGCAAATTTCATGAATTGTTGAGAATTATTTTTAACCTTTCCACTTGTAGACTGAACAAAATGAGTGCAGTTTTCTCGGAGCAGAAATTGGTTAATAGCGTTAAATACGCTGTTTTGGTATATTCACGCAAGAGCATCACAGGTTGATTTTGCTTTTTAATATCGGAAGGTAAGTTTATTAAGTTGCTTTGTTAAAATATTTTGGCACATATGTGGCAGAAATGTGAGATGAAATGCAGAACATTGATGTAACGACACTTTCTATGAAACAAATGAATCTGGCATGCTCTTCTCTCTATCATATGAAAAGAAATTCCACTACAATATCTCTACTGGATATATAATGCTCTCTGAATTATAAATAAATGTCTGAAATCTTTTTCCTTTTCTATTTAAAAAAAAAAAAAAGAGAAACTAAAACAAGAAATCCAATTTACATTGCCAGCTTTATAATGTTGTTTGGATGGATTACCAATTTCTTTTCCTAGAGCCACAGTCACATATGATAAATCTTTAGGAAACACAGCAAAAGTAGTACAAGACATCCATGACTGCCGAGTGCAAGGGAATTATCCTTCAAAGCAGGAAACTGAACTTTTAGGGCTCATCTGGTTTTGATGGTTTTCAGCTCAGCAGAGCTTTCCTTTCTTCTGTCCTTTGATTTAGCCTTTGGAAGCTGGTGTGGGAGGTATTACCTATTTGATGGAGATTTTTTTCTCCATATTGTAGCAAAAAAAATGATGACAAGAGGGAAAAATAAAGAAAAAAAAAGAAAATCTCACGTAAATAGCCTCAAATGATGTGATTTACAAAAGGAGAAACCTGCCGGCCACAAACTAAACCACACTTCATCTATGCTGAAACAGAATTAAAACAAATAGCACCATTAACTGCATCTGCTAAGAAGTTAGCCAGCTTCTGTACCGAATGAGGAAGACAATTTCTTCCCTGCATCTCACCCACGGAGTCTGCGTGACAGAAACACATGCCGACCGTGGCCTCTCGCTTCAGACAACTGAAGACGACAGTGGTCAAAGAGAGAAGTGTACTAAAATGGGTTCACCACAAGAGAAGGATTATACAACCTGAGATAGAATTTATACAGTCATGAAGAAGGATAAAAAGGGGAATCAAGGCATTCAACAAATGACTCACATATATGTACATGAGAAAAAGCTCACCACTTCAAAACCCAGTAATAAACAATTTACTCCCATTATATTATATTGCTGGGGCTGCCAAGCAAGTCCATAGATATTAGTAAAATTATGTAATTGCAGAGACTGGAATGAAACACAGCGATAGCTAAAATACTTTGCAGATGGGATCCAAGACTATTAAGTCTGCTCTGGATTCTAAGTTTGCACTTAGACACTCTGGCCATGTGTCTAAAAGCAAACTGAACAGGCTCTTTATTTAACTTAGTCTTAAAAACTGATACTATTTAGCCCAAGTAAAGCAAAATGAACACAAATCCACCCCCAAGTTTCAGGGCAGAGAGGGAAGGTAGAGCTCGTCTTCATCTTTTTCAATTACTCAGGAATCACATAACCAGCCCTTAATGGTTTTTTTTGTTTGTTTGCAGAGTTGTACGCCAACTTCAGTGCTGGAGAAACATGGAGGCATCTTTGTCTAAACAAGAACGGAACCGCAACAGGCTGTGTCCTGTACCTACTCTATGGCTACGGGACAGTAAAGTAAAACCAAATCAAAGTAAGAGTATCTTTGACAGAAAAGGAAGAATTATTTTAAAATTAACATTTGAAATTTCACTTGAAAAAATATGGTCAGACAGAAGGACAAAGTGCATTTCTTCCCAGACTACAGAGAACCAAACAAACCACTGAGCGTCTGCTGCAGAGGCAGCAGAACAGTAACCGTGTGTCCCAGCCGATGAATGACCTTTGCAAACTTCTCCCTGATGTTACTTAGCAATAGCTGTTCAATCTCCTCTTTGAATAAGCAAGCTCATCAGCAATGCAGGGGTTAAATCACTCTTCTCATCTTCCTCCTCTCCTCAGCTTCCCACACAAGACTGAACCTATTTCATAAATGAGAGCTGTCCTCCTACGTACGTTTTATATTAATAAAATCACTCTTTGAGGATCGCAGGCTCCATCTATCCTGGCACATTAAGCAGTGCCAGGGAATGTTCCCGGGAGGAGGAACCTTATCATCTACACTCTCATGGCGGGAGATGGTCCCCAGCAGTGCCTGGCCCCAAACCAAGCACTGCTCTCCCAAGCCAAACTCTGGCCCAGCTCTGGCATGAACTCTGCCCACCCATCAGTTGGGATGTCACCAACCCATTTTGGAGTGTCATAGATTTGACGGTGCTGGTCGAGGCTCCTCTGCGCCAGCTGGTCCCACTGCCAGAGCAGCCGCAGCATGTTCGTGCGCCGACAAATCCCAAGAGCAGACCACCAGCATCACGCAGGGTGTGCCAGCCTTGGAGCTCCAACGGTTTCACACTTGGGTGTCTCTAACAGTCTAATGTACAGCTGTTGGAGAGCAGACCCAGCTCCAACTGTACGTGGTCCCCATGAGTTAGCTTCTCCCCTGACTATGGACACAAATCACTGTTAGCGTTTCCAGCAGAGACGATGCACTGTAACACTGGCGAGTGATCTCCTGTGGTCCAGGGAAAAATATCTGTAATCAACCTGGTAGCATTAAAAACCTGCTAAGTTTAACTTTGGGAAATGTGTTCTGTTTCTGTTACAAGTCTGAGTGATACAAAAGTAAACTGTTATTTAAAAGGGACTTCATGAACACAGCACACAGGCTCTAAGTATGACTGCCTTCTACAGCTGCACTGAGCAGCTTTGTTTCAGCAAAGGCATTCAAAAATGCCTCGATTATAACTCTTTAAAATGACAGATCAAGCTCCTTTCTGTACATTCCTGCGCCCCAAAACAGTTTGCTGTACATTGGAAAGGTCAGACATGCCTTTAAATATGCTACTGGCTTTGATTCTACTGTTTCAATAAAACACTAAGAGAGCAAGAAAAGTGAGTCAAGGGTGTTGCTCTCCTCACCAGCCGATGTTCCACGTCGTGGAGCTCACAGGACTCAGACCTGTATGGCTCCTAAGTCCCCTGTGGTCAAGGGTGTTTACAAAAGCTAACTCTGGAGAAGTCTCAGGTAAGTCTGGTTTTAACACTAATTTCTGTCACCATTTTCCATAACAGTAGCGGTGAAGGACAGAGGGGGAAGCCATGTACACAGGGGATCTCACATACAGTAGATGAAGGTGCATAATCCATATTCAGCCAGTGTTTCCCTCCTGACGAGCTGAGCACCACAGTCAGGAAAAGACCAGCATTTCAGCTGGCTAGCTCGACTACTGCTAGTGGTATAACTGTGCGGACTCGGGTCACAGAACAAGCACCAAACTATTCTGATGAGACGCAGAAGTTGAAGGTGTTACTGCCAAGTCTTACCATCATTTCCCAAAGCCTTCATTTAGCCCTTCTGCTGGACATGGTGAAAACACTGGGATGTGCGCCCCAGCTGAGGGCACCAGTATCTCAAACTGTCCCAGTGAACTTTACCAGATGGCAACAACCTTTCTTACTTCTGCAGAGCACCTGACACCAGCCTCCCTCCTCCTGGGCTGCAGTGCTGGAAGCACCTGATCCAGCTGGTTTCGCAGAGAGCTGCGTATCTCCTACCCTCCCTCTGGGATTAGAGTCAGTGATCAAGATGCAGCTCTCAAGAATCTCAAGATTCCAGCCCAGCAAGCCAACCATACCCTGGGATGCATCAAAACCAGTGTGACCAGTAGGGTGAAGGAGGGGATTCTGCCCCTTTATTCTGCTCTCATGAGACCCCACTTGCAGTATTGGAGCACTGGAGTCCCCAGTACAAGAAGGACATGGAGCTGTTGGAGCAAGGCCAGAGGAGGGCCACGACGATGATCAAAGGGCTGGAGCACCTCTTCTGTGAAGACAGGATGAGAGAGTTGGGGTTATTCAGTCTCGAGAAAAAAAGGCTCCGGGGAGACCTCAGAGCAGTCTGCCAGTACCTAAAGGGGCCTACAGGAAAGGTGGAGAGGGACTGTTCACAAGGGCATGGAGTGACAGGACAAGGGGGAACAGCTTTAAGCTGAAGATGTGTAAATTTAGATTAGATATTAGGAAGAAATTCTTTACTGTGGGGGTGGTGAGGCACTGGAACAGCTTTCCCAGAGAAGTTGTGGATGCCCTCTCCCTGGAAGTGTTCAAGGCCAGGTTGGATGGGGCTTTGGGCAACCTGGTCTAGTGGAGGGTGTCCCTGCCCATGGCAGGGGAGTTGGAACTAGATGGTCTTTGAGGTTCCTTCCAACCCAAACCATTCAATGATTCCATGAAGACAGAGAATGCAATTAATTACTAGAACCTACTTTGCTGGTTTTAAGTATCACACCAAACATGTATTGACACTTTTTCTTCGACATTATGTAGTGTGAAGGGTAGGATTATATTATATATTTTTGGATCAGAACACTCAATGAATACAAGTAAAAGACAAGAGCATTAAGTAAAAGCAAAGATAATTTGAAAAATATGATCTAAAAAATCAAATCAGAGTGAAATGGAGGTTTCATCTTCCAGATGACCGGTATAACACGAAGTGACTTAACTCATCTGACAAGATGGATTACAGCTGGCCCCTTATCTCTTGGCCTGCTTAGCAACATGAAAGGAAAAGAAAAACAATGCATTAATTGATGGTGGAGAACGTTTTTCTTCCTAATGGTTTCCAGCCAGAATTTTTGAGCTCGAGCCATTTCCCAAATAATGGCTAGCATTTGTGTACACATTACTTTCTTTCATGTGACAAGGAAATGTAATTTTTCTTTGAAAACATACTCATTAAGGAAGCAAACCCCGTCTCCCCCCCCAGAAGCCTTTGCACCCCATTCATAAGTGTGACACAGTATAATCACTTTAAAAGTCTCGAGGAACCACAGATCCTTTAAAAACTCCCATAGCAGAGACGCAGCCTTGTGCCTGCTCTCCAATGCCCTCTATTAGATCAGGTCTACCCAGCATTTGAAGATTATTTGCTATGTAATAACCATCAGAGATCTCAATCAGGTTGAGAATTATTCTAGAAAACACAAAAAAATCAAAGAAACTAATGATTATCACAACTGAAAGAAGCAGGCATCATTAATACAGTCATAATATTACATAGGTTGATTATATGCTCAGAAGTCACTTGAAGTATTTCATTTGTCTGATAGAAGCTTTTCAGCTCAGTTCCACAGAGCTCTTTCAAGAAAAGGACATGCACAAAGGGAGGTGCAAATGATTGTGTGGTACTTCTTACCAGCGCCAGTGCTCGGGGAGATGCGAGTTCCAGGGATGATGGTGGATGAAATTCAGTACGGGGAGTGAGCAGCAATGCGTGCTGGCCAAGGCACCTGAAATTCTCCCATCTCCTCTGAACATGCAGATCCTCAGAGGACAAACCCCACTGTAAAAGGGCTCAGTGAAAGTCTCTAGTCACCGCATGCTATGCCTCTTAGAAACAGAAAACAAATACCTAGCAAAAAGATAAAATCAAGATAGTGTGTCTTGTAAGTTCATGCCACAATGTCTGTGATGCCTTGGGTTAAATGTATCTGCTTGAGCCTCATTTTTCTTGCCCTCCATCGAAATATAGCTCAGACCACAGAGATCCAGCAGAGAGTACGGTATCTGTCCGACACAGGGGCCTGAGCTGTTGCCAGAACAGAGACCGTTTAGCACAAGACCAGAAGAAATTACTATTTTTTTCTGTTACAGCAGACACTGCTTGGTCTCCCTGCTTGGGCTGTACCCCAGGAGAGGCTTAGTTAAAACAAAATGCAACAGTGTTCCCCGCCTAAGACTAAAGCTGGAGTTTAGTTTCACAAGGAAACAGGTATATTATGAACGTGCAGGCATACACAATTAATCTCGACCCACCCTGAAAACAGGGAGCTGAAAGATGCTCCATCACAGAAACACTCCCAGTAGTGCCATTGTGACAGGCACTGTCTACCCAGCAAGGCAGGACGGGACGCTGAACGCCCATCACTTAAAGCAAAGACAAACCTGATGCTATACATCAAGTTCTATTATTTTATTTATAACCCCAGTACTGAGAAGCATCCTAGCTATGCGTGCAAAGGTGCACTTTCCTACGCTCTCTCTCTGATGTATCAGTGGAAAGCTGGTAGGGTAGATTTCAGTGATTATCAATAATTATCACATAAGGCTGGAGGCAACCCATGAGAAGGTGGCAGACACCAACTAATCCATCATGTATGATCAAAACCTGGGGATCCAAAAAAATCCAGTCCTCTGCTGTGGCTGATCCCACAAGACGCTATAAGTTGGGAAGGCCTTGGAGACTGCCATATTTTCCAGGTGATGGCAAGTTATCTAAGAAACACACTTATTCCTGTCAGCAACTCTCTGAAAAATTTAAAAGTCCATTTTCAAGAGTAATAAATACATTTCATAACCATCCCAAGGCAGCGCTTCCCCTTCACTGAAGCTACTGTACTTGGCAAGGAAGCGGTGTGACATTTTTTCCCCAAAGGCTTTGGAGTGATAAACGATAGCTAAAATGAAATCTTCTATTAGGCTTAAAGTCTCTACAGAGCAGGCTTTCAGAAGCAAGGTTTGGATTAAAAACTTCAAAATTTTAAAAACCTGAAATGTAAATGTTTGAGTATCTGAAATAGAGCCAATGACTGATTCACTGAAAATAAACTATTTTTAAACAAGCTCCCAGGCAACTCTGGTATGGAAGCACTGAGGAATCAGAGACATCCTCTTACTGCCTTTCATACAATAAACCTCCCTCTGAAGATGCACCATCAACTAAACAAAGATAATCTTATTAAAATATGAAGATATTTCATTGATATTGAGTTGTATTCAGATATTGAAAGAACCGACTTCAAATATCTTTATGTCCACTCTAGAAACATGCTTGTTCTTGAAGGAGCTCATTTGAGGTACACAGAAAGAGCAGCAGTAATATTGTCAGTCTGAGGGGTTTGCCATTTTGAGAATCTAGAAATCACAAGTTAACCCCCAAACTCTTAAGTTTTGGTCACCACATTATGAAGGTCTTTAAAAAAAATCCAATTAGTTTATCATTTTGTGGTTTTGAACTGTTAAGGTACACACTTAGGTCATGTTTTCAAAAGTTTTATTGTAGAAGTCATTTTGTTTTGGTTTTAATGGAAACAGATGCAATCTCACAATTTACCGGGCTGGCTAGATGTTGAGAAAAATGTTCCAAAATTTCACAGTTAACTCTTCTTGACAGCTAGGTGTGGAATTTAACTATATTCAAAACCTGCACTGACCCGTGACAACCTCATTGAAACGGCACTATTTACGTCTCCCACGTTCCTGTGAAAAAAGCCTGACCTACATGTGCTCTGAGCCGCATTACGGTCACTCGGATTAAACACAGCCCTGGATCTGGAATCTCACATTTTCGTAGAGAGTGAAGCCCTGACTGCAAACTGCGGATGCCGGTCAGTCATTCCAAAGGGTGACAGCACCCGGTGTGAGCCAATTTGTGAGATTTTACCTGCAGGTCTGAAGCCGGGGATCAAGACTGCAGAGCAATACAGGAATTAATCTTTCTGATACCTTCTAAGTGAAACAACAGGATATACAATGATTGATTACATTGGAAAAATGTACTTTTAAAAACATTTTAGCAAAGGTTTCTCTTAATATATAGTAATTTTTAAGCCTACACAACAAATTTACAAGAGGCAAAATTTTCAGCTTAACTACTGTAGTCACCAATATCCTGAGCTGCTAATGAAGAATCAAACACTTGGCAAAAAAACCCTACTTTTTTTAAAAAAAAACCACATTAGCTAAACAGAGCATTACATCATTGCACCCAGAGTAACAAGTACTAACATATTTTTTGTTCCCACTTGAGTAATATTAGAATAAAAAGTCAGTGTCCTTAATATCCATTTGGATTCATTTCATGGGTATCCCTTCAACCTCTAGCAAAACTCAGCAACTATGAAAAGAACTGAAGTAAAATGTTTTCTATTTTCTAACCTGTAAACATCTGCTGCACTGAGAGACGTTTTCACAGGTGATTGAATGACGCAGGGGAGCAGTTCATCAGATACAGAGCATTTCACCACTTGGTAACTGGTTCCAATCCAGACCCAAATTGATAGTGATGTTTACAGGAAAAAAAAAAGAAAACTCACTAAAAAAGCCCGAAGTTTCCAGCAGCTGTTCAGTAGTATTTGTTGTATTCCCTGGTAACAAACAACTATTTGTACAATTTCCCCATAAAAAATGCAGCATTAAAATACAACCTCAGCCAAAATTACTAATGTTTCAGTCCAGACAAGATTATTCACACGCCTAAAGTCTCCTGCCTTGCAGAGTGAAGACCAAGCCGTGTGTTTCTTCCCAAATGGTCGTGCTTTTATACCAGAAATCGCTGAACTTCAGCAACATCCAGACCGTGGCTCTGGGCTGCATCCTTCTATCAGTTACAATCTATATTTTCACATGATATACATCATGAGGATCTCATGCACACAACCAACAACAGACTGCATTCATCTACACTCAGACTTACGGGTCGAGTCCTACAGACTCCGTTCTGTGGAAAATCCTCATCGAACTTAACGCCAAGTGCAAGGCTGCTGCTGGGCTGGCTCTGCAGAGCCTCCTCTCAGCTGCCGGCTGACCCAGTCCCTGGCTCCGCTCCCTGTGCCTGCCTTCACCAGTACGCTACCGATAATGGTTCCCAGATCTTCCATACAGAGCCCAACTACGAATGAACATTTCCAAAGTGCTGGTCTTGTACAATGCATGGAATGGGAAATACATTTTAGTTACCATTCAGTATTTCATAGAGCGGTGAAGAGTGCCTGAGCACAACCAAGGAAGCAGTAGTAGAGCCCATACATTTGTCAGTGCTGTGCTTGTAAGAAAAGGCAGGTGAAGTCTGACTCCGGGACAGGGTTCCCGTTACCCTCAGAAGCAGATGCAGGTACCACGTACAGAAAACACCTGACAGTTGGCATTGAACTCCGGCAGTAACTGCATGGCATACGCAAGTCAAGCGACGTCAGAAATTGTGTCTGAGCACTGATATCCCACAGAACCAGCGTGCACCGTGTCTGGGGACACGACCGGAGGCAGCACTCACATCCACAACCCCAGCACCACTTGGAAGCTGTTTGTTTGTTTGTTTGTTTGTTTGTTTTTCCACGAGCTCCGAATGACTAACCCAGCAGTCCTTGTTTGCAGTCAGTCTTGTAACAGGGCTTGGAAGCGTGAACTGCCCATTTAGGTTGATTTTTTTCTACCTGGGATTTCGAGGTAACATTTCCATGCCCTAAATATAAATTCCTTAGTATACTTTAAGCACAACTAGGTAATCAAGCACAGCTATAGCAATGTGTTTCAGCCAAGCAGCCATTAACTACTGGGAGCAGCAGCATTAGCAGTCAGGAGTTTATTTTAGGGAACAATGCTAAAACCTTTCTCCTGATCCATAACAATCCCATTGGAGAGTGCACACAAAACCAGAGAGAAATTAATATTAAATGAGAAATCCTAATGCGATAAAAAAGAAGTGACATAAAAGAGCAAGAATGTTAACCAGAAGATAAACTTACTGAATGTGAGAGAGAAGAAAGCAAGAAAGAGGCAAGCAGAAAGTTTATCTAGAATTCTTGAAACAGGACTGGAGGCATTTTGAATGGTTACATTTTAATGAAGTTAGAAATAATTGGATGAAATTCCATGACCTGTGTGATACAAGAGAGCAGACTAAAGGATCTAAGGTTGCTTTCCAGCTTTTAAATTTAAAAACCTAAGAACAGAAAAGGAAAGAAGCTGGAGTGGTAGCAATGGAGACAGAGCTATGTAAAATTCGTTATTTCAGGCAGAGAAAACACACGGCCAAAAATAGTAAGAAAACATGTCTGACACATGCATATACATGCTCTGTTCTCCACTACCCACATCAGTACTTATATATTTAATGTATAATTCGGCAGGAAAAAAAACCAACACAAAAGGAGAGACTGAGTCCCAAGGGATGGCTTTACAAACAAACTTACACCGTGTGAAATAGGAAAATCCTCTGCCCTGTCCAGATCGCAAAGAGCGAGGGCGTAACCGACCGGTTCCTTGGACTTACGGTGGAATCTCCCCCAGCAGCCCCAGCCTTGCTCCACCGTGCACAGGACATGCAAGAGCCAGGCACTGCCGAGGAAAGGGCTGGCCCAAGACCAATTTGTTCCAGCTACTCACAGCTGCTGGACACTCCCCTGGGAGCCAGGGACAGCTGGCACAGGTCGGCAGCCAGCATTTCTCAATAAACAAAGAAAAATGCAAGGGTGAAGATAAAGATCAAGATTTCTAACAAAATCACGGCCAGCTTCACCGTAACAGCAGCAATCCATGTTATTGTGTTATGTAAACCAGAGAGGAGCACCAGACACTTTGGACATGAAAACTGCTACACAAGTAGGAACTGTCACTGCTGGGTACCTTCAACTCGGTATTTTTATCACACATTATGAGGAAATTTATCTCTGAAGTTAAAAAGAAATACTGCATGCAAAGCAAAGCTTACAAAACTACTTTGCTGCTGGCTTTAGTGACAACTACAGTGGATGTATTTGTATAACAATGAACAAGGCTTTTAGGAGAGTGTGCTCTAGCCCCCTAAGAGATGCTCCTGTGCGGTAAGATTGAGGAAGACCCAACATCGTGCAGAACTGTACACCAAGGGCTGTGCCCACGTAAATCACCTCGGTACAACTACAGTGATAGGAAAACCTAACTGCTTTCCAAAGAGCTCCGATACGCCCTCTGAGTAGCCTACCTCACTAAGAAATCTCTAGTAGCAAGTCTTCCTCCATGAGGCTCCGGCTGATTTCCTAAACCACCTACCGCAGTACAAGTCTCCAGCTGCAAGGTTTGCCATAGCCTGTCCTAAATAAAGTAGCCAATGTAATACTTCAGAAATTGCCCAAAACGCACAATAAAATAATCACAGCATTTTATTAGGATTATTATTAGAGCAGTTCACTGTATAGCAATTAAAAGCAAGTACCACAGAAGCCATTGCCTATGCTGTGCCTACACAGACCAACAGGACAAGAGGAAACAGCCTCAAGTTGTGCTGGGAGCAGGGGGGTTAGATTGGATGTTAGGAAAAATTTCTCCACCGGAAGAGTTATCAAGCATTGGAACAGGCTGCCCAGGGAAGTGGTTGAGTCATGATTCCTGGAGGTATTTGAAAGACATGTAGATGTGGCGCTTAGGGACATGTTTTAGCGGTGGACTTGGCAGTGTTAGGTTTACGAGCGGACTTGATGATCTTAAAGGCCTTTTCCAATCTAAATGATTCTGTAATTCTAATGCATGCAGAAGACTGCAACTCATGAAGGTACAGTCATAGGAAAAAAGAAAACGGAACAGAACCAGGAACCAAACTCCCACACGTTTGCATTTTTCAGCTAATCTTGCCAATAATAGCTCAATTGTTTCCTTATAGAGAACTGTGGGGAGAGTTAATTATCAAAGTAAAACTTAATGCTTTTAAGGCTGGGGAAAAAAAAAAAAACCAAACCAACTTCCTGAATTTCCTAGCCTTTAGCACAAGGATTGTACTTGGAAACAGAGATCTCAAATTAAACCTTTGGTGTCACTGGAGATTTGAAAGCTATCACTCTCTGTTTTATTTTTTCCCGGGTCTCCCACCATCACCAAAACATACCAGCTCCCAAGAAAAGAAAGCAGTAATTTCTGAATTGCTGATGTAACTCTTCTTACAGTAAGAAGGGGGTCATTAAAATCAAGAAAGAAGCCTTGACCCTCCAACGCCTGTATTGAAATGAAAGTGCCATTCATGGACAACTGGCCTTATATCTTGGGTGTCCATTCCTGCTAGAAGGCAAGAGTCTACTAACTCCAGCACTCACTAAAGGAACCTGTAAGCCGTCTTGCATTCAGGTTATTTATTTGAGTACTCCGGACAGTGAAACAAGGATGTGGCAACCATAACTTCAGCTTCACATTTAGAGCGTGACGGCCAACACTGCAAGACTCTCTGTATGGTGAGCCGGTGCGGTACTGTTAGTGTCACAACAGTAAAACCCAAATTATATCAGAAATCAGACAGCTCTGAAATAAAATGAGAAAATACGAATGTTTTTTTCCCCCCTTTGGTTCTAGATTTAAAACCATTAAGCCACAAAACCTGTAGAGCTGGGAAACTAATTTACAATTATACACTCACAAATTCAGGAATGTAGATGGGATTCTGAGGCTGAGCTGCATTTAATTTCTGCCCACGTCACTAGCTCTAGTGTGGTATGTCATACTGAATAAAAAAAGAAGACAACAGATTTCTACTTTCTTTCTATTGAAAAAGAAAGGAATCTCTCCCATGTTCTCAAATGTGCCATCTTTGGAAATGTTCAAGTAAACAGTAAAATAATTATAACTAACAGTAGTAGTCTTAAAATGATTCATTTATTTGTGATGAATAAAACATGATGGAGAGCTGTCATAAAACAAGACAGAGATCTAATCTCCTAAGACACACAAGTGCATTTCCTGTTCATGTCAGCAAAAATAAACAGCCCTGTGCAAAACCCAATCAATTTACCGGGGCTTAAGTGCCTCTGTCATGTAAGAAAAAAATTATTTAGGATTCCATGTTTCACATACAAAATGAAGGAGACACAAGGAGGAGAAGAATGAGCAATGGCAGAAAACATGAGGAATATTCACAAAAGTAAACTCAAATTCAGAATTATACTCCATTTTTGCCTAAGTTTTCACGGAAAAATAAAAAAATGAATATTCCTGGCCCCACAGGGAAACTGTATAGAGCAGGGTCTTTCTGCTGAAAATAACTGATTCTGAAAGAGAGCTCTATTAATCTGCTTTTGGCAAACGGGAAAGTTAATGGACATAAGGGGTTGCTTGCATCTCAAATGTTGTGGTACTTCATCCATTCTTAGCCTGTTCTATGTTTTCTCAGTGGTTTGGTATGATAAGAAGCAGTCGCACAGAAAAATACAGAATGGGCAACAACTTGTCTTCTGCATGGCACGTCTTACTAATTTCGTGCAACTGCACGACAGCTAATCACCACATTCTGGAAATACAAACAGGAGTTTCGCCTGCGAAGCACCCAAATAGTCCTTCCACGTTGTTCAGCTTTGCTAGAACTCACATGAAACCTGGCGATCAGCTCTGGGCACTAACGTTAACTCGGCACCTATTACACCAGTCTGGAGTTACTCAGCAAGGAACTGGAGGTCTAGAAAGCGTCATCGTGCCCTGTTTAGTGCCCAGGTAAAGTCCTTCTAAATCAGCCAAAAGATATATATGCAGCTGATCCCAACCGAGACAAAGGAACGGATCAGACCCTCTCTAGGTCAATCCAAATTCTCTTTCCTAAGAACATGAACTGTTAGAATAAATTCCCTTTCTGCAATGCCAAGTGAATTGGTTTTGACCCAAGGACTACTTGCAG
Organism: Aramus guarauna; assembly: GCA_013400195.1. NCBI lineage: Eukaryota > Metazoa > Chordata > Aves > Gruiformes > Aramidae > Aramus > Aramus guarauna. The sequence goes on along the minus strand of VXBL01008406.1, from coordinate 327,679 downwards.
TTTAAAGCTCAACAAAAACAACTTTTTCTATTACTACTATAAATTCAATGTCCGTTGCACTATACCGGCCCAAGGATCTCAGGAATATAGCTGTACACCAAGCAGTTGCTAAAGCCTAACTTCTCAAAATGGGAAATTACCACATTGCATATGAGATAAAACACAGAATTGCAAAGACAAATAGTGAGGGCTCCAGTAACATTTTATAGCCATGTAAGGAGTGAAATGATTGCTGACATCTGAACATCTTTTGACAAGCATTTCCATCTAAGAAAACAGAAGAAGGAATTATTTTAATAGTTTTGAGGGGGAAAAAAGAGCTGTTTTTTAAATTCATAGTTAGCAAAGTCACACTTATATTTGTGAAATATTTTAGCCACAGGAAAATAAGTATCATAGCCTTAACAGAAAAGCAGCTATGAGAAAACCACTGTTTCTTAATATACATTCTCTGCATGTGACATCCATATTAGCTCTGGTTGCTTTAGGGATTAAAATTACTTTTCTACTCATTTACAGCTCTTTGCAATGCAAAATCCAACACAAACTGAAAGCAGGAACTAGATTGTTTCTGGCTCATACATCATTAGACCTGTTAGTTAAACTCCAGTTGCAGAGCTGCTATTCCTGGTTGGAATGTGTGAGCCATGAAAAACATGGCCTGACATTCAATTTATAGGGTTGGGACTTTGGCATCTGGAGACGGGGAAAATTGTTCATAGATGACGCATATTTCAGCTAGAAGTCATTAAATGGCCTTGAATAAGGAATGCCACAACGCCATTTTCGAAGAACAGTATTCAGATTTTTGTCACATATTAAGCATTCCTTTAACCTACAAAAGTTCCCCAAAAGTGGGTTTGGGTTTTGGTTTTTTACAATCTTATGTACAATTTCTAGAAAAGAATAACCAAAAAAACATATTGGCCAAAACGCTCTATTTTGACAATAAACCCGTAACTGTTAAAATAAGAAGGTGAATGTGCAGCTCTCTAGGCATTGGTCTGCAGTATAAAGTTCTGTGAATCTAAAGTAATCTGTTATATGAAAGAAATACTTTATCAGATAATTAAACTTCTTACTCTGCACTAGTAAAAAGAGACTCAGTAAGAAATCAAATCCGGACTGATGTCTGCAGGGACATTTTCAAATAAATAGTTTCTGCAGAAAATTTACGTGCTCATTACACTTACAAAGGCTTGTGATTTCCTTAAGGACTTGAAATGTTAAATTATTTCCCCCATTGGTTCTAGTTGCCATTCTTTTTGACTGCTCCAAGAGAATAAACAGGTGACTTGGTTCATTGCTCCAGCCGTTGTGACACCATTAGGCTGACCAAATTTAATAAATAACAAAAGATTTAACATGGAAATAAAGAACACAGGAACTGGTTTTAATTGGGATCACTACGTTCTGCAGAACTGAAGGAAGGCTGTAATGGAAGAAAGGGGCTTGAGAGGAAAGTACAAAGGAGTCAGGATCTGGCAGGCAAATGTGATACACATGTGGTGAGGCAGCCTGTCATCCATCTTCCTAGAAGGAGATCTCTTTGTTGTTCTGCTGGGGCCGTTTTTAGATGTCCATCCAGCTTGCAGAGTGTGCAAGAGGAAACTGGTGCACATCTAACAAAAATAGTTACGTTCGTAAAATCCAAAGAGATGCAGGGACCGTCCCTGAAAACAGGGATGTTCTTGGTTGTCAGGGTAACGTTATCACCCCAGACAACGCAGACGTCAGCAGGAATCTGCAGCGCACATTGGGTACCCAAGAATACGAGTCTTCCTGCTTCCCTCTGGTAATTAAGCCACAGAGGGATGTAGGTAACTGTTGCTAAGGTGTGGCTCAGTGTTTCACTGCATGCTAGCACTCCAAGAAAACCAAGAACATGGCTTATGCTTAGGAAACAGGCTTACTGGTGTTACCCACGCAATGTTCTGACATAAATAAAAAGAATCAACAGATAGCAATAAAACAAAGTAGAACTATCCGGAACGATCCTTTTGTGAAATGTAGCAGTGCCCAGCAAACACGGTCAGATCCAATGATACACAAAATACTACTATTATTTTCTTTAGGGTAACACTCATGTAGCTTTGCCTTCATCAGATCAGATGCCCGTTGTATACATTCTTCTAGGAAGTTAATGTGCAGTTTTCCAAGTTCCCAAGATGTTCAAATCCTGCAGCCTGACCTCTGGATGAGTACACTGCCTTCTCCATCAAACCAACACACTTCAAATCACCACTCAGCTGCAAACACACAAAGATTCAGATGTGCAGTAGAATAAATGACCAGATGAACAAGTTTTGCTTGTGTGCCTTGCTAATGATCCCATAAAACAAATAAACTGAAGTCATATGGTTGACTAAAACAAAAATGTGCAATTTTTGAGGAATTTTTGCTGATGGTAGTAGCTACACTTTCTAATAGTCACTGAACCCACAGCATTACCAATGTGTGTTTACAGATCACTCTTCTATTGCAGTCTTCTGCGTGTTTTGGATAGGTATTTCCCTGAAAACATCTTTAGAAAGCTATCTAGCTGAAAAGACTTCCCATGAAGTAGAAAATGTTAAATATTCTCAATTTTGAATATTAAAGTTGATGAGAATGGCCCCGTGGTTTTTTAATCTTGCTCTATGTTACTGCTCTTGTTTTCTTTCCTTCCAAAAAAAAAAAAAAAAAAAAAAA
>VXBL01008406.1:232707-324936 GCA_013400195.1 Aramus guarauna | reverse complement strand
AAAAAAAAAAATCTGTATTTTGAACTACTTCGTTTAAATCTCTCTAGAGGTTAGACCAGCTCTTTAGCACTGTGCAGTGATTAAAATGTCCAGTCACCAAATGGGATACACATTAGTATTCAGGCAGGAGAAAGAAATAATACAATTTTTTTAAAAATTCAGGTAAAACTATTTGGTTTTTTCATTGTTCTGGTATTAGAAGACAATTTATGCTCAGCAAAGATTGATGGGAGACAGAGATTTTAGAAATATAAGTGGAGGAAAGCCTGAGGAAAAAAAGGTGGAAAACAGTACTCTTAATTTTCAGAGGAGCAAACTGTACAATCAAGGTAGGTGAAAATCTACTCTTTTACTCCCAACCATGGCTGGGACCTATTTGCCGTGAATTTTGCAATGCAGCCTTTCCCCAGCCAGTGAAAGATTTTGCGTCTTCACTAACAAAGCCCAAGAAACTTAACTGTACTCATCCTTCCCTCTTTCCTCCCTTGGTACATAATAAGCTGGCCAGTTTACATTTAGGTTGATTGGTCATATATGACAAATAAAAAGTCTTTCCATAACAATTTCACAGTCAATACTAAGATGCCGGTGAACTTTATTTTACTTGAAACTAAGTTGGTGTTGCTAGCATAAATATTTACTTTATATCCATAAACACACATATACCTTCCCCCCCCACACCCTTGTGACTATTATGTAGCTACATAGCTCATCTACAAATAAAGAAATTTTTCAAGTTGTAACTTGAAATGTCTATTAGCAGATGTACGAAACCAACAACATGAAACATCAGCTGGCACTAAAGCTGCCTAGAAAACAGCCATACCCTCAGCTAATATCTTGCTTTGCATAATTTACGGATTATCAACAATCTCAAATTTGTTTCATCATTAGGAGAATGGCATATTTAGGCACATTTCCCACATTTAGCAGGAAACGCCCCTTGTTCTCCCCGTGCTGTGCTCATCCCTCCCGGCATGGGCTCAGTGGATCCCCCCACTCCGAGCCACACGCCCCCGAGCTGCTCTGGAAGAAACCCTCTGGGTTTCCTTAGTACTGCCGCAGAATTAAGCACACAAGACTCACGACAGCCACAAAACATCGACGGAGTTAACGTAGGAGTCAGGTAACAAATGTAAGTTATAAAGAATAACATTCAGCTTGCATTTTATATCAGTCATCACATGCGTTAAAGACATATAATATAAGAAATAGTTTTAATATATCTTTTGCATGCTTCATGTTAAAAAGCTTTTAAAATCTCTTGCAACTACTGCTCCCCCTGTTACCAAAAATATGAACCAAAATCAGGCAAGGCCAAGCGGCATTTTAAATTAAGTTTAAATTTAAAATCTACATCAAATACCTCTCTGGTGTTGTTTAGGTGGTAACAGATGATAATCTTCTTTTAATCATCATACTGCTTTCAATTACACTTGACTAACACCAGACAGGAAGAGCAGTTCAATGCCTTTCTTTGAGGAGCTCTGCCATCACGGGGCACAAAGGCCGGTGGGATGACAAGACAATGTGAACCAGAGTTCAAGATGCCCCTAGAACAACATGAAAGCAGAGTTGGATCTCAAAAGCTCTCTGGATTTCAGACTACCCTTAAGACCTCCTATCTCAAGTAAAAGTAGACCTTTGTCTCTGTGTTTGGCTACACAAAATTAAATTACTCCAAAATTTCAGGAGTTAAAAATACTAAGATGCTACAGTTAATACTAAGTTCTTCTTAGGCCAAACAAAAAAGGTGAGAGTCAAAATTTAATAAAGTTAATTCCTTAACCATGAGTTTTGGTGAGCTGCCCTGAAGTTGTTCTTTTTTCTTGATTTCTTGATCACTATTCATTTCTGAGAAATTGCTGTAGAAATCATTCCTGAAATCACCATCTCTCAACAAAATCCCCCTGATTCCCACTAACTGGCTCACATGAATCCACATTCCTCTGTGCATTATAAGTAACTCAACTGCTGAATGTATTGCGCTTTCCATAACAAAATTACCTCTGGTGCAAGTGGTGGCAGTGACCCTTGTCATTTTTGTTACCAGTTGCAGAGCTGGAGAGCTGGAAGAAAAGCAGGGTCCGGCCGTCACACTGACTTGGGGGGGTGATTTTATTCCACAGCCAATCCCTCCTCCTTCTACCCACCACGTCTGCCTTTCTCTTTCCACCATGGACTTCACACCTCCCTGGTCTCGCTGATTCTCAACTACTCAATGTTTCTGTTTTTCCTACTAAAACTTCAAGAGCTAAAAGTTAATTACCAAACATTTATCTCTGTGACATTAGGTGGTTTTTATGCATGCATTCAAGTATGTCTGTATGACACTCCAGGATCAAGGATGATCTCTGCCTCCCCCTTTCAAACACAAAAATAATCAATGCAAATACTTTAATAGTAACGCCATAGCCATTCATCATTCCTGATCTTAAAACTAAGATCTCTGCTTTGAAGTGAGGATAGGTTAGATGACAGTACCAGCCCCCTCAGTAATTATGTCCCTTTTATGGCAAGTTTTCCGGTATACAACAGCTGGTTTTATTATTATTAATGCTGCACATTGACTACAAAAAATCTGACCTGAATGGGATAAAACCAAAACAGCTGTTTCATCTCCTTTCATCCATCCACATCTCAAAGGGGGCTTTGTGCACCATCGGTTTCTACCGAAGAGCTGAGAAATCACATGTCACAACAGGGGCCCGATGTATGTGGGTCATCTAATAACCGGCAATCCAGAGCCCCGCCGACGGAATCTCTGCCCAGCCGATCCTCCCCCGCTTAATCTCACCAGGCTGAATTGGCATGGAGGAAAACAACAAGCACTCGCTCCACTTAATTTCTGCAGCAAATAAAGAAAGGAATGAGACAGCCAGCGTGTTCAGTTGTAAAACCTGCCCTGAAAGTCCAGATGAGCAGTGGGGGGGTGGGGGAAGGGAGGAAAGTTTTAGTCCCCAAAATTAGAAAAACAAAACCCAAATGCTAACTTAGATCCATTACATTACTTCTGCACACAATACAGAAATCACTCTCTTTTTCCACTGCAGAAAATTACCTCTCCCAGCCCTCTCCCTCACAGCCTCCTTAGTTACCCTGGTTTTGCATCCCATTCTTCTCTCACCAAAGGAGAAAGGCATCAAAGGCATCAGTGCTGCCCACCAACTGTAAGATGACAAAAGCTCAAAAATAGAACATTTTAATTACAGATCTCTCTTAATTTCACTCGTAAAGCATAATTAGAGAGCAAAAGAAGCTCACAAAACCCCCAAAACATTCCACAGGCACTCCAAGGACTTCACGGAGGTTCACCCCTAGCTCCCATTTAATGAACCCAGACGTGATTACTGGTAAAGCCCAGAACCAGAACAATTCAATTCTACAGAAAGATGTTAAGTAGAAACTTAACTCACTAAGATACAGCAATGGTTAATTACTGCAGCTTTGACTTGAGATGACATTGCTAGTACCAGAAGATTACACATGTAAAGTACGTTTTAAGGTACTATTTAGCCATGGCTCCAACACAGCTGACTCTTTTCAGGCTTCTTCTCAAGCACCAGTAATTACATTTTAACAAAAAGCAATTCCACACATCACTTTTTGTAGCCTGAAAAAATGATTCATTCAAATAGATGTTTCTTTCCAACAGCAATAACTATTAAAATAGGATGCAAAGAACATGCACGAGCAGCATTATACACACTGCTGTGTTTCCTGTATTTTAAGTTGTTGCTGTAACAGTTAACAATATGGTACCTCATGTGTCCTGTACTGAGTTAAGGCATCAGTCAACTTTACAATGAAACACAGCTGTTAACTGAACGCATTCAGTGCATCAATGGTTGCAGGCTGCAGCCCTGACTTTGAACAGGCAGGACGACACTGAGAGCCCGACAGCCCACTTGAGCCCGGGGCTGCAAATCCAGGCACCGGGCAAGTCCAGAGCAGTGTCACCGGGTGGATGGCGTCATGGGAACCTCTTGCTGCACTTGCACAGCACACGAAAGCCCCTGCAGGTTTATTCCCTTTTTTTAGCCCACAGGTTGAACAGCAACCACTACTGGAGGTCCAAATGCTTTATAAAATACTACCGAGCAACCTAGCAGGAGGATCCCCAGGAGCTGTGTCAACAGACCCTGGTACCTTCCTGACCTCTGCTCCTGACCAAGTGCTCTCGGCCCCGGTGGCTCTCCGCTCCCACACCAGCTCCAGAGAGACTTCCACGGTCTCGGTGGCCCTTCGCCCGCAGAAGCCTCTGGAGCATGCGAGTACAACACAGCCCAGCACAAATGGGGTGTCTTTAATCTAGAAGCACCCCAGCACAGGGTCAGTATCCCCCGAAACTAGGCGGGAGTGAAGAGCCTGGAGGGAAACAATGGGATACCGAAGCACAAACACCCAGAAGGTGAGGAATTAGCCTCGAGAGTAAATTCCAAATCAAAATCATCTCTCCTTTTCAGCCCAAGACACACAACACCAGGGAAATGTGCCAGCGCTGCAACGCAGTACTTCCCTTTGCACGGAAAAGTGTCTAGTGAAAAATATTCCTGTAAAACTTTCATTACTGCAAAGACCGTGCCGCCCCAAGCCTCAGTGCCAGGGCTGCTCTCAGCTTTATTCAGATCCGAGGGCAGGATTCTCCCCCCTCCTCCCTACACCAAAGTGCCACAGCACAAAAGCTTTCCTCACAGTAACACCACGCGCTCGCCCATAGATGAAGAAAATGGCGTTCACACCATTATACCTACAAGAGAACCACATCTCTTTGTTCATTAGCATTATTTACATGAAATTTTTGGTGGCAACTCAGCTTCCTACAACTGGCCTTAAACTAGCAGGCCTGCCACAGGGCAATGCAGAACTTCGCACTGCTTAAGATCTCCACATGTCAGGGCTGAAACTATCGGAAGGCCTGCTCACCCTTCGGGTGACATCAGCATCACAGCTGTCCTTAATGGGACCAAGTTGGAGCGCAACAGTATTCAGACTTTTAATTAAAATATTTAATGTGCAAGTTATTGTGCAATTTTACCAGTTGCAGCACTTCTCCACGGTCTCTCATCTCAAGTTTAGTGTTAATGGTTCAAATTATAATTACCAAAAATAACCAATTTGGAGAAATGACACAACAAATGTTATGAACAACTTCTTTGGGAGATTTCTAATGCACCACAAAGATTAATTCCCAAGTAGGGGGAAAAAAAAGTGCAAAGCACGCCACTCGCACAGCCCCGTTGGAGTCATTCTGCAGCAATCCTTCTTTGCAGAATCAAGAATTTAGTGTTACAACTCGTGATTAAAGCCTTGGAAACAGCAGAAACTCTCTAAAGTACATGTTATTACAAAAATTTCAACACTGTAACTAAAAAGAACAAATAAAAAACTAGTTGTGAGCAACAGATGTGAATTTAATCTGAACTAGCCATAAATTTGCACCTGACTGTTCAAAACCCCCTTGTTGTTAGCGTTATATAGACAATGAAGGTGCATGATAAACTGCAACTGTATCAGAATACAGAATTAGAAACAAAAACATTTAAAAGTATAATGAAAAGCCACTAGAGTGTTGATGATGGATATAAAGATAACAGAAAATAATTTCCAACTTGGCAGAACAACTCCACTCAATCTGTTATGGAGATTAAACACTTGGAAACGTATCTGCACATACCTGTATTGCCACATAACAAAAACAGAGATTAAAATTTTTAACACCCGATGTTGTCGCTAGCTACTTTTATCTTACATGCTGTGTAAGATGTGAAAGCATCAAGGAAAAATAAAAATACACGGTCCCTCTTCTGAAGGCAGTACCAGTCAAAAGTTAGATTTTCATAGCTCTAATACAGTCGCCAAGGGGTATATAATCCAACCAGCTACATGTGTGCACGTTTCCCTCTCTAACCTCAAATTCAAGCTACAGCCATAGGAAACGGGGATTAAAGATCAAGGCAGGCTCCAGCTTTTGCTGCAAACAGGTGGGTAGAGGCAACAAGTGAACCCTGGACTCCAGCCCCAAAGGTAGCCTCCAACAACGCACAGCTGCCCATTTTTTCGGCGACCCTCTCTGCAAATACAATGAGTGGGGGAAATGCAAGTCCCAGTATGTCTGCGAGGTCAGAAGCACGCTCACCTTGGCTACTGCTGGCCACCCACACCGGAGCCTTGCACCCGGTGCACGCTGAGGCAGAGGTGAGTCACCCGCAGCAGGCACCTACTTCTCTCCGGTGACTATAAATAGAGCCAGAAGGACCAGTTCAGACGGAGGCACCTCAAAGTTGAACATCTGAGTGAAGGCAGATGAATCCTGCTCATCACCTCTGACTCACGGTTCCTCTCCGGTTTTTCACCTGAGGCTGCACAACTATGTAACACCCACAGGCAGGACTTAAAATTACATCCTGGCCGAGAGCGATGTGTAAAATGGAGGATACAAAATTTGACAGTTTTATCATAAATAGCCCCCAGGCCTTCTAAAAAGAAGCCATGCAGGGAAAACAATTACTGCCAGATAACCGTATGTTTTAATGGGAGTGCAGATCTCCTCTGAAAATTAACTTTAAAATGATATTGTTGGGATATGTTTATTGCTCCTCAGTGATAAAGATAAAAGTACCATTTAATTTGACTGCCGGGGTTGAAACCTCCATCAAAGCACCAAAGCTGCAATCTCCCTGGTTTGCAAAGCACCGCCAGCCCCGTTGCTAACACCGCATTAGCTTTGCAATCCTAAGAGAAGTAAAAGTCATGCTAAAAATTGCTTCAGCGACAAAAATAAGTAGATGATACTCGAAGCTGCAGAGAGAAATCATTTCTGTTGTAACAATTTTATGCTGTCATTTTAACAGACTATAAATAGATTTAAAAATATTTACTGAAGGCCAAATTCTGCAGAGCTGAACTTACCCAGCAGCATTATGTAAGAAAGGACTGCAGAATGGAGCACTAAATTCGGCTGAAAATACAGCTCTAGAAATAAAATATTCCATTTTCATGCATTCCACTTTTTTCCTTAGTTTCCTAAATTGATAAATTTGCACTGATAGTTTTCTCTTCAAAGGGTATCCAAAAATCTCTAGTATCTGATCATGATGAGTTGGAATGCAAACTGGCACTTATGGCCCCTTTACGCCAGTCTTCCCTCCCTTGTCCAAAAAAAATTTTGCTATAAACTCAACCAAAAACTACAGAAAGGCAGATTTAACGGAAATATTCTTCAAAGATGATAAATTAAAATCTCTTTGAAATACTTATATCATTGTCATTTAATTTCACTGAAAAGATTTACAGTACTTGAAATATTTTGGTAAGTATAATGGATTAGGGATCCACCGACACGGAAGGGAGAGGATCTGGGTCAGGCGTTTCTGCCAGCTGCCTGTGCGCCTGCCTGCCTGCCTGCCTGCCGGGGGTCCCACACTCCCAGCTCCCCAGGCTGCTCAAAGAAACTCTGGAATTTATCCTGCGTATTCAGGCGGAGTAAAGTCAGAGGCACCGACAACGAAACAGCAGGTTGCTCTTGTATACCACGTTTTATTCTTAAATGAAGACAGCCCGTGCTTTTAGGCCTACGACCAAGTGTACTGCAGCAGTTTTACTATAATAATAATAATAATAGCGAAATATATCCAAAGCCAGCAGAAAGAAAGTTAGCAATAGTAACTCCGTCGTACAACTCATTTTTCTCAGAGCACAGGGAAGTTTTTCCTCACCCACACAGTTTCCTACCAGTACAGAAGACCTGTTCAACGGCTGAGCTGGAAACGGTCTCCAAAGGCAGAGGAAAACAGAAAGACTCCTCACCAATAACTTTCCCTTTTACTTCTTCTACCTCCAGCCAGGCAAGGGCTTACAGCAGCAAAGCTTCCCCAATGCACAGGACCCAAGACCCTACTCCTGGGAGCTCCATAGGGACCCACCAGGTTTGCGGGCCACGTCCACCTCCCCCTGTAAAGCCACAGGAGTTACCCACAGGAAGGAGGATGCTCCAAACCTCAACTCTAAGAGTAGTTCTAATTCTCTCCCCAGAAAATCACATTTAAACCTCAACAGTGTTGTTAAACCACCATGATTTGCTTGCCTACAAGACAGAACATCCAGGCTGCTGTCCATGACCTATCCCAAATAGTGATGTGTATGCCCAAATTCTTCTGGTTTATGCCTTCAGGTGGAACAGCACTGGACTGAGAGGGACCAAATACCCATCCTTCGCTCAGCACTGGCAACAGTAGTGAAATGCTGAAGAGCAAACGCCCATTTTGAGACAATCCAGTTTTTAGGTTTTGTCTCAAACAGATGAACATCTAGCCTTCGGTATGGCATTTCAACCAGTGGTATATCAAGGTCAGATGATGCTGGGGAATATAATAAAAACCAGAAAGTATTTCTAAATCACCGTTTCACACAAGAGCCTATTGAAAGAGCACATAAAGTCTGACTCACTGTAATCTTCATACATTTAATGGATTTTTCCACACTCCAGTTGGGCTCCATACCAACAGGAAGAAGGTTATTTTCCTCAGTGAAGATCATTAACAATTCATATGCAGCAGTTTCTACCATATGTGGCTCATCAGCTGACTGCCTTGATCTGTTAACCAGTCTGGTGGTGGGGTTCTTCTAGCTTAAATGAGGAGCACATTATTTTATACTTTTAATAATATTACAGAGAATGATACTAAAATCATTGGCTGTGAAAGAAATGTTGCTTTTATTCAGAAACATGGTTGTTTAATCATCCTCTACCTAAATGTTTTGCTCACTTTTTTCCCTTTCTCCTGTATGCTTGCGGGGGAAGAAAGAGATGTAGGAGGACATTTGCAAGACATAAAAAGCTTCAGAAGTTTCCAATTGGTACCATGCACTGATAAAACCTCGTTTCAGTTGGCTAGAAAACAAGACGAGAGAAAAGGGGGAAAATTGGTAGTAAAGAAGTTCTCTCACTTCCTTCCAATCACTGCTTAGTTCACTGAGAAAGGGGTGAAAAAGTCTCTTTCCATCAACATAGAAAAGGCTGGGTTTTAATCAAATACTTTAGAAAATTTACGGATTTCAAAGCATTTTTCTACAAATCTCAGCACTATCTCTGCTGCACTTCCTCCCAGCACTGAATCACCATTTTGTAAGTATCCAATTTTTGGTTAAATATGAGCAATTAGAGGAAACACAGCAAAAGAGGAAATCATGATTCCATGTCAGCCTTATGCAAAGTTATAGTTACTGAAATCAATGAAATTACTATTGTGTGGAATAAGAAAAAAATGTGTGATACATTTCTTCAAGCTACTTACATTGTGTGCCCAATCTCAGACCAAGATATTCTCACCAGTATACAAGACTCTGGTCAACAGTGCAGCAAATTGTAAATTAATGACGGTACCCCTGCTCCCACAGTCAAACACATGCTAAAGTATCTGCTGCATTCTGACCCTTTTGTTGGTAAAGTACTGACTTAATCTTTTTCCTAATATGTATAAATGACAGTCATTTATTCAATGAAATGGTATTTTAAATGTCCGTATCAAATCTGTTCATCTGAGAGTCCCACAGCAGTCTACATGTATCACACAAGCAAAATTTACCTTGTCAAAGAAATGAAAACCTCTGCAAAAGAAAGCACCGAGAGCAATCAGTGCATCCATGCAATCAGATGGTTTGGCTCAGAACAGATCTGTTTTCACAAAACAGTGACGGATCAAATATGATCTTCAGTTATTATGACTACCCTACAGATTCCTAATCCTACTCTGTGAAACCTATATCTACTTCAGAAAGATGGTAAGCTAAGTTATTCCAAACCTCCTATTTAATGGTTTCTGCACTGACAGCAAAACACCCGAGTTCCTAAGCTTTATAAAGATACTGCCAGAAAATCAGTAAAGGGATTTTGGCCATTTTCCTATAACATTCAAACAGCCAGAAATACAAATTTTACAAACACAGCAAAGGGCCATAAAGATCCATTCCAGTGTGTTTGTTTTGAAACAAAACTTGTTTTAAAATAAAACTTAATCATGCACTCACAACCAGAAAGATGGAGGAAGGCCTAGCACAGGCGAATCCAGGGTTCTGCTCCTCACATCTCATGCAGTTTGGGGCAAACCATTAACCTCAACCTCCACAGCATGCTCAGCGTCCCTCGCTTCTCATTTGCCTTTGGAGACTTGAAATGCAGCTACAAAGCCAAGATGTGGCGGACAGCATTGGTAGTTCAGTGCTGCTCTACAAGGTCAAACCAGAGTTTAAGATTTTAGTATTTTATTAAGATCCTTCTTACCATGTTTAAGGGATAGATCCAGAGATTTGTATGAAATAATTTTTCTGCCTTAGATACCAACAGAGATTTGGGTATAGCAATTATTTATGTGTGGTGGTGTTCTAACGCTTCATTGGCATAGACAGCCGAATTGACTGCTTGCATTTTTCAGGTGTTGTTCTTAGATGGTATTAACAATGAGCTTGTGGTAATACCAAATGTCTATCTTCAAAATAAAAAAATAAATCCTGACAATCCTGGGAAGCTGAATATCATTATTATATCAAGACTTAAGGAATTTGTTTGATGGTACGGTAATAACACGGCATATTGTTAGCAAGATGAAATCAGCTTAGCAGGCACAAGAACAGAGGTGAAATCAAGTAAGATTCCTTCTCTGAAGGGAAAAGATGACTTGACAAAGACAGTAATCAAGAGTTATTTTCTAAATGGATTGGCTGATGCTTCTGAAGCCATCAAAAAGGCTTAAGTTATTTAAGATAAAAGATTCTAGTAAATAAAAATTATACTGTTTCATTTATAAATCCTTTTCTTCTCAATTTCATTTGTAATTAAAGTGGATATTATAATATACACATAACATAAACGGAAATCTCTTCTGGCTTTATTTGTGGGAAATTTAAAAACTGTCCCTCTTTCTAACAAAACAAATAAAGTAAGATTTCTGTGCCAGTAAAACAGTATTGATATCTAGAAAGGGTAAGACTTCTTTTTCTCTTAGCACTGAGATTTATTTTTAGTTGGACTGAATATTCAAGAAACACTGAAGAAACTATTTCAGTGGGACCAAAGGAAGGAAATTAGCCAAGAACTGGGGGCCAGCTTCTACAATGCTTTCATGGATGTGAGATTTCATCTCTGATGGATTGATGTTGATACACTTTGAACCCATTTCAAATTAGGTCTGCTTTTCTCCCTACACATCTGAATAGCTTCAGCTAGAGTAGCCATCAAGTTCTGAGTTGGAATGAGTAGCAGGGAAAGGCAGAAGACTATCTTGGTCATGCAAACAAAAGCATGTTTGAATAAGATATGATCAGTACTGTAAACATGGAAAAATGTGAGCTACAGGAGGCAATGTTTTTACAGATAGCTGGCTTCCAGAAGGGAAATACCATCCTGAGGTCTCATATTAGACAACGTGCCTGATAAGAAAATGATGCTTAAGAGTTGTCCTAAAATTACAAAGCCTCCAAGCCTTTATGTGATATTTTTGAAGTATTTGCAAGATCTGATTCACTGATTCCAAGTGCAACCCCCTTCTGCTTCAGCTCACCAGCTGAAAACACATCCCCATGACAACCCGGGAGCCGCGGAGGAGAGCACAACACCCAACCTACTGGGAAGTGATGCTGAAACCCTCCTCCAAAGGAGAAATGCGCCAACACATAAGAGCCTGTTTTCTCCCACTGCTATGGGACCCATACATGTGTGTGTCACCCTGGATTAGAAAATTAAAATGAGAATGGCATTAGGTGCATGCCAACAACCTTAACACTCAGCTAACTTTTTAAATTCAACAGTGACAATACCATTTCTGTGAACTAATACATTGCTCATGGGTGTGCAGGCAGGGAATACGGTTATTTAGCAGCCCAAATGTCTATGTCCTGCTTGAGCAGAATCAATGACCAACCCCAACTTGCAGTATGAATCCATGATATCTTAGCCCAGGGAAGCTGGTTTTTCTCCTCGACAATACGCACAAGCAGTCTGTTAATGGTAAGGTTTGAGTTGAACAAAACATTGGTTCTACAACTGTATTTGTCTAGATCAACACTGCAGACAGATTATATTAATTTCACTACTGAAAGCAAAATAATTAGCTACATTTATCACAGACGACATCAAGCACTGCGTATCTCAGCAGTTGTACTGCTGGTTCAATTACTCTGCCTCTGTTACATAAGCTCCACTTTGCAGCTCCAGGTGATGCGGGGAAAACCCAAATTCGTGCCACTTTTGAAGTTTACGTTATAGCACAGAGACAGAGAAAATATGCTGGGAAAAATCAAGAGGATCACCTGTTACATTATTTTACAGTAGTTCCACTTCGGTCATTTCATGAACATAGCCTCATCAGCCACTTTGGGAAAAGAATAAATGGGTTTGGCAATCACAGTTACTCAAGGATTAAAATGATCTCTGGTTAAAATAAAACATGATTGTAACAAGCTCAAGGTAGTTGGCACTTATGTGTGCTATTTCATCTTCACCAAATACAACAATTAACTCACATGGTGAAATCCCAGCTGAAAAGAAACCAAGAGCAATACCTCATTACCTTGAGGCCATGGTGACCTTTAATTCTCCTAAAAAGACTCCACAAATCCTGTTAAAACAGAGTCCCTTTATTACAAAATTATGATGAGCATGTACGACTTGCCACATTTTTTTCCTGACTATTGTTTCCAGAAATTGGTTCTGGAAAAGAAATCCTACCAACGTAGTCTTCAGGGGCTGGCACGCTCACAATTTAGCTCTTCCCAGAGAACGTAAAATCCTAACCAACACTGTCCAGCTGGCATTCAGTGTCAGCTACACAGAGACCAAGCTGTTGTTCAAGTATTGCATAGCTATCGCTGCTGAGCTCTTAAAATTTTTCTTATGTTTAAAACTAAAATACAAGATTGAAACCTGGTATTTTTTAATCATCTGTCCTGGCAATTTGTTCTGGTTTGTGTGCATCATAGTTATTATTATTTCTTAATTTGGTAATCTTTTAATCATAGAACTACAGAATGGTTTGGGTTGGAAGGAACCTCAAAGATCATCTAGTTCCACCCCCCTGCCATGGGCAAGGACACCCTCCACTAGACCAGGTTGCCCAAAGCCCCATCTAACCTGGCCTTGAACACTTGCAGGGAGGGGGAATCCACAGTGTCTCTGTGCAACCTGTTCCAGTGCCTCACCACTCTTAACAGTAAAGAATTTCTTTCTAACATCTAATCTAAATCTACCCTCCTTCAGCTTAAACCCATTTCCCCTTGTCCTANTGTGCTTGGGATGGCATCCCTTCCCTCCAGTGTGTCAACTACACCACACAGCTTGGTGTTGTTGACAAACTTGCTGAGGGTGCACTGAACCCCACTGTCCATGTCGCCAACAAAGATGTTAAACAGTGCTGGTCCCAGTACTGACCCCTGAGGAACGCCACTCGTCACTGTTCTCCACTTGGAGTGTTGCCAAATAAGTTGACAGTATTCATAAATTCATACCAATTATGCAGTGTAATCAAAGGCAACAACAGTTCTTACCGAGAAATCAGGCTTTAGCTCTTCATCATCTTCCATATCCCTTATCCCTTCCTTATCCATATCCATACTCATCACCTGTTGTGTGAGCCAAGCAAGGAACAAGGACGCTTGGTGGGCCAAAGCCACTTGCAAGAACAGGCTGCCGAAGCTGGTTACTGGCATTTAGAGTGCTGTTGTTATACATGTGCTCTTCAGAGGCCTTGTAGGATACACCAGCTTAAAAGCTGACCCAGGAACCAGGACACGGACGGCCCCCGCAGCGTACTCGCCACCTTCTGGGAGCTCCTCCAGCTCCAGGCCATTGCTGGGACCTGGTGGCCGTGCTCAGGGAAAGCCCACACACTACCTGCGCCCAGCAGCCTGCAAGTCCCATCTGTCTCTCTGACAAATGATTTCACATTCTTTCTAGGAAGGATTTTAGGACAACTGCCAAAACACACTTCCCTCATTGTTCCTGCCTCTTGCTGTCACCACGAGGACGCGTGGGATGGCTGGAGATGGGGACCTACCACAGAGCAAATACACGTACCTGGGATTTCCCAGCAGACATACAACCAGTGCTGTTTGACAGGGCAGTACAGGCACGCACAGACAGGCCAAGAAGCCACCCAGGGAGCCAGTATGGCTCCACACAGCAGTGCCGAGTCGGTGCCGCCATCCCACACTGTGTATTCATCCTGCCCTGTCAAGTGCCGTAGCCTGCACCGGCTGGTTTGAATGCTGCACCAAGTGCATTCTGGGGTGAAAGTCTAACTTTTCAAGGCAGATTAGACACACAAGGATTCACATTAATTACAGGTTCTGGGCACTAATCCATGAAAACAGGTGCAAAAACCACAAGTTTACTGCTGCTTCGAGAGTTCTGTGACGGCAAGCCAGAATCAGTACGTACTCCCGTCCCTCGGACACAAGCCCCTCTGTGTCTAAACAAAAAGAGCGAAGCAGGATGAAATAGCAAACATTCACATGTGACTGCTGCTCAGAACTTAACTCAGAGAAACGCTGCTGGCCCTGCTACAAACCCCTCCTCTGGCCTTCTACTTTGCATTTACTTCATGTGGTCATTTCATCACAGAAATAAGAGGTTGAGCTTTATCATTGAAACAACCAGTCTAAACACACAAGTCTTTTTACAGGGAAAATCTGAGAACACTTTCTGCAGGTTTTCCTGCTTTTACTGAGACTGGGAGACCCAATTGTATGGCCCTTATTCTGGCTGAGTAAACACAACTCCCTCTGAGGCCAAAAAGTCTTATTTGGTTCATTAGGCATAGGTGTTGTTACTGAAAAAAGTAAGATGTTCCTCTCCTGCAGCAGCTGAGCTCAATGCCATGTTCCCAGCCTTTGCCAGATCAGAAAATACCACCAGTTTCAGGTCTCCAATTGACTGCCAAGACAGACCCACAACACAGTCTCTGTGTTGACAATAAGGCATGCATGAAGGTCCTGCCTTCATCCATTCCTGCTGCTGAAACACATCCAAGATGGAGGACAACAGGTATCTCCAAGGAAGGGTGCCTAGCTAAGGTTCAGTAACACCTACGCTTACACTGTGCCAAAGCAACAAATGCCAAACTCGCCAATGTATCTCCATAATAAATCTCCCTCTTCCTCCATTGTAACACGTTCATGAATCCTAGACATGTACATCCCAGAATCCTATCTTATGGATTGATGGGATCTAACTCTTCCTCACCAAAACTTTATGGGTACTATTAACCAATTACTAGGCATGTGATAGCTGTAGGGTATCTGAAGGGACAAAACCAGTTACCAGTGGGAGAATATATTTCACAATCACCAAATCTATTTTCCTTCCCACCTGACCCACAGGCGAGACATGGGAAGTATCTTCAAAACAAAACAGTATCAGCACAAAATCTAAACTATATTATTTTGACCACTAAAAGCCGCAGATTGGCACATTCTAACTTCCTATCTACCCTTGCCTCAACCAGCCCCTTAATGTGTTTTCAATTATGTAAATAATTTACATAATTAAGTTAAATTCAGTATGGGTTTTTCAACTGGTCAGAATTATCATTAACTTGAGAAATTCTGCTGTCAGAATTAAGGCAACCACCTAAGTCTCTCGGTAGCATAGTTTGATTCATCTAGCACAAATCTAGGGCAAATTTTAGTGTAATTTTGAACCTAAACAGCATTCTGAGCCCAGCATTTTCACTTGTATTTCAAGACCATGGTTGGAAAGTGCAAACACACAAGACAAGACAAATATCAGCTCAAGTCCAAAAAAGTCTAAACTTCGTACAACCACTAGAATTCAGGCATAAACAATCCACTGTGCTGCAGCATCTCTGATTCCAACCCTTTCTTTGCAGGGAATTATGTAACATTTCTTCATCCAAAATGTATTCTTCTACTCCTTTTCCACCTGACCATGCCCAGCCTAGTGCTCATAAAGTACCAATTATAATCCGGTCTTTTTGATTTCGCCTGTTCCAGTCCTTCCCATCTCATTTTTTAGGAGATGGGCCAGAAGGTCTTAAAAAGGATCTAGTTCCTTTACAACGGTCCTGTTCAAGTCAGGAAGAGATACAGATGGCCTTCAGTGATTTCTTGTGTTCAAAGGATGCCAGCTTAGAGAACAATTGTGAATGGTTGAAAGACTGACTTAAAAACATCTTGACAAACAAATACATCAATAACCCTTAAATGATTTTGTTTGCCAATAAGTAAATGCATTTAGCTTTCCAAAGCTGAAACGCCAAAGATGCAAATGTTCATGAAAATCTAAAGGCACTGTAATCAATACAAGATGCAACACTAGTCAAATTAGCATACTCTAGAGCTTAAAAGGACAATTGTATCTAAGAATCTGCATTTTTGTTTAAATTGCGTAGCATGTTAAATTCAGCTGCTTACAAGCCAAACACTGTGTGCCTCATTGATACAAAATTGTCCCAATGAAGTCAATAAAAATAATTCTGTAATA
Organism: Aramus guarauna; assembly: GCA_013400195.1. Classification (NCBI taxonomy): domain Eukaryota; kingdom Metazoa; phylum Chordata; class Aves; order Gruiformes; family Aramidae; genus Aramus; species Aramus guarauna. The sequence goes on along the minus strand of VXBL01008406.1, from coordinate 308,441 downwards.
AAATAGAAATAATTTAGCCCTATGTTAACAGATAACTTCTTTCACATCCAGGGAAAAATACTTTTTCTTTAAACATCACATCAAAATGTAAATTAAGCTGTGGGCTTGTGCCTGCCATGTTTTTAAATGAAGAGAACCAAGGCAGATTTAATTTTGGATGCCAAGAAGCCAGGATGCCTTTTGTAGATTTGAGAGAACACAGTATCAAAGTACCAGTATGACTTACCCAGTGAGTAACTGGTACTTCAAGATACCGTAGGCAGTGCAGATGCTATGGCAGTTCAGGAACATCCCTACAAGCACCTATCCAAACCAGTACCTTTTCTTTCAATGGCAGCAGCAAGGTCTTACACGTTCTCTGGGTCTCCTCCTATCCCCCCAAGAGGGCTTGGAAGGTGAAATGCCCGTGACCCTCCCTCAGCTGAGCTTCAGAGACCCCACACACTGCCACGACAGCGTGGGTCTCTGAAACGCAGCAACAGATGCCAGCTCTCAGACTAAACAGACAGGACCTGTGGGAAGTACAGCTACAGCAGGGCACGTAGCCATCTTCTTCCCTTCCAGTCTCCATCAGCATGCATCCCCCTGCAGTGCCAGGCCAATGGTGACCTTTAGGATGACCGGCATAAAGAGTTTCTGCTGTATTTATGGAGTATTGATTACAGGGTTGCTCTCCCAAATTAGTCATTGAAATCAGCAGCTAAGAGCAGGGCAGCATGCTGGTCACTGGGCTCTCATCATATTGCTGCTTTAGAAATTTGTGATCCTGTGCCAGTCCTGAAGCAGAAACAGAGTATTGTTTGCATCACAATGAAAACAACCTTTATGTCCCGTTGGAGAGCTGTTAATTTGGTGAGTGGCACTCTGTTACTCCTTTCAGTACCTTCTGTGTTGGGATCTCTTGACCCACAGCGTATCTGGGTACAGCTGAAAGCAGTGATGGTACAGGCAGTGTGGTCCACATATAGTAAAATCAAGTAAAATCTTGGGAATGTCCAGGAATTCCTTTATTTCCAAGGGATAAATGTGCGCTCAGAAAGAGGAGGGGCAGGCCAATTAACTTGTACACAGCAGTGAACTCCAGCTGTATCTCAGACCTGGTCCCTGTAGAAAGGATGTTTAACTCAGTGCCGCAGGGCTCGCACATTTCTGGGCAACAGGCACAACAGCTCCAGAGCGGGTCTTCCCAGGTGAAGGGGCCTTTCTAGCTGTCTTCTGACCAACACAGCTCCCGTGGAACACGCTGGTTCTTTCCTGTTCTTTTCTGGACATGTTAGGAACCCAGGAACATACCTGGCCATGATCCTAGATGCAGGCCAGCCATGAACAAATAGTCTGTTTTTTTGTTATTTTCCTTTCTAGTAAACAAGTCTTGTAAGAGAATCGGCTATGATGCATCCCTGCATCCTAACTGTCCCTGTGATGCATTTATCCACAGACTATCAGTCTGAAGTTGGATAGCTGTAAAATCTGTAAAGCAGCTTTTGGAATTGAAAGGCCTCTGAAGTCTTAAGTAAAAGGACTTATTCTGACTATAACGAGCAAATCTTATTCCACCTGTAACAAAGGAATCCATTCTTTCTTGCATGAAAAGCCATATATTTTATAAAAAATTATTCTTTTCTACTTTGCTGGTTATAGATACAGTACTTAAAATAACTTTAACTAAAATCCATTTATCAAGTTACTTGGATTTCTAGAATACATAAAAGTTCTCATCAGAATTCGTGTCCCATTTTTCCATTGTTTGGCAATAGAAAGAGTCGCTGAGTCAATCCATCTGGGGCTTGATCAGAAACCTTCTTAAAACCAATAGTGATATTCTCTGGTTAGGATCTCTCAGTTTTGTCAAATTAATCCATCTCATTAATCTGGTTTCCACTCCTACACAATGGATAGAGACAGGTACTCCAGGGCCACAATTCACTTGACCCTCAGATGTCTAAAAAAGGGATCAGGGGAACTGTGTCCAAGAAAAAACTATACTTCTCCCTTGATTACATATGGATCCTGGTACAATTTGATCAGAGGCAGACACCTAACCTGCTATCTGACATTATACAAGATGATTCACAGCTTCAGTAGCTTTGACAAAGTCTGCCCCCAGACCCCTGTGCAGCCATTAGCCAAAATAAACCAATATTCTCCACTCAATTGCCAGGACCCATCATGGTTGACCATCCTGCTGGCTGGCAGCATAAGAACTAAATGCACTCTTTCAGCTCTACTGCTAAGTTGGGGCTGAGCTACCATAACAAGCTAGGAACCACTGTCCTATGGGAAGTCTCTTTTGTGTTCCATATTAAAAAAACATTTCAAACTGTTATGCAGAAGAGAAATGTCAAAACATTTTGTTTCAAATACTATTCTGTAAAATTAAATTCTACATGGAATCCAAGCTCTAATGTCTTGGAGTGAAAATTTCTGGCCGAGTAGCAGGAATGCATGAAAATCCCAGCTCGTGACAAACCACGCTGCGGTCCCTTCATTCATGTGCTCTGGGTTCCATAGCACAGCAGCACACAGGCAGGCTGCCTTCAACTAGGCAAGTAAGCAGGTTACCTCCAAAGTTAAAGCAGCCTGCCTGCATTTTGCTCAGAGACTCAGCACAACCTACGCAACAAGGTCTCCTGGTTAGATTTGGTTTTTTTCTACATTTACGAAAAAGTCACCCTTCTTTTGTTTGGTTGGTAAGAGTCCTGTAGATAAGTACTCTCATCTCATTCTGAAATAAAGGTGCACCACCGGCCCCAAGCAAAACCGTGCAGGATTACACCTGGCACACAGCACTAGTGCAGCAGGCAGGAATACATGGGACCAAGAGACATGAGACACGGAGCCAGTGAAATAAATACAGGATACAGTGATGAACTCAGATCAAGTTTGGCATGATACTGATTGACGCGACCAACCTGGGGATAGCAGAATCCTAAACACTGGGTTCATTTTATCAGCAGTATTAATACAGGTATTTTGCTTTTCTTATCAATTCTTTAATCAGTGTTACCATGAGCTTTTAGTGACTTTCAAGTCTAAATGCAAAATGATTACACAATTGATGCAGTTTGCTTTCACACAGATAGCTTCATATAGAAGCGCTAGCTATTCTTATCAGGCAGTGCTTCTGGACATATCTATATGGAGACTATTCCCTCCAGAAGCTTACACATCACACTTCCTTAAGGTCATAACAGTCAACGGAATAGCCAGTACATGGCATATTGACATGTATGTTTAAGAAAGAGGTGAAAGGATGCACACAGGTTAGATAAACTAAACAGTTCAACAAAAACCATAATTCTCCATTCCATTCTTTCTAAATTGATACTTGAAAGATGCTGAGCACCTGCATTTTTTACCAACAGCAGTGGAGCTAGAGTGCACTCAAAAGACATTTATCACCTGGTGAAATAAGGACTGTATTCTTTGCATGATGACCTCAAGAGGCCTTATCCTGCAAGATGCCAAGTGCTTCCTGTGGTTTGAAAGTGACTCTTGTGTAGCCATGAGATCTGTCAACACTGCGCTACACACACCTTCCTTTCCTTGCTTCCCCCTCTTGCAATGGCTGCTCTCTGAAGCTGGAATGTGAAGCTTTTGGGGTGAAAATTGTTTATCTTTATCCATTTGTATTGGAGTAACTGGGCCTGATGCTCACTGTATTAAACATAAATGAATATCAGCATTGCAAATTTATATGGCTGTAGTGATAGGACAAGGAATAATGGCTTTAAACTAAAAGAGGGTAGATTTGGACTAGACATAAGGAAAAAATTCTTCTCTATGAGGGTGGTGAGGCACTGGAACAGGTTGCCCACAGAAGCTGTGGATGCCCCCTCCCTGGAAGTGTTCAAGGCCAGGTTCGATGGGGCTTTGGGCAACCTGGTCTAGTGAATGGTGTCCCTGCCCATGGCAGGAGGTTTAGAACTACATGATCTTTGAGGTCCCTTCCAACCCAAACCATTCTTCTTGTAAACTCCTATGACAGCTATTGTCTCCTACTCTTACTTTCCACAATGCACAACATTGGCTTGAACTACACCCTACGATAATCAATTAAGAAAGAAAGAATCTACACCATTTGTTACCTCCAGATCAGAAAAATGCCCAAGATGGCTCCACAGGATGAGATGTCTATAGCAGTATACTCCAACAGAGGAAACAGTCCAGATAAAATATGTACCATAAAATATGTACCGAAGAGTCTTGGGGTGGGGGGAAGGAAAGAGGATGCAATGCAGTAGCCAGTCAACCTGAAAGTCCCCTGAAGGAAACTACTGACACTGGTGATAACAAATACCACTCTGCTCCAAAAGTCCTGACGGAGGTCAAAGGAAGTCAACACATTTTTTTAATTTAAATTCTCAAATTGCACATAAAACTTCAGGAAATTGGAAGATTTCTTCTGTTGGCTAGGAACACATTCATCACCATGCACTGGGATTTGATAGCATTAAAACAACGGGTCTTGCACTGGCTTGAATACATTATAAAAGTAACAGCTCCACTTAAATGATGAAGTGTCGTAATACCCCTGGCGAAACACTAATCTATGCAGTGAAAGCCAGACAAGAAGAAAAATGTGTCTTACCACATAGTAAATAATTTTCAAGTGTTTAGTAAACCTTTATAAACAACCGGATTTGAATGCCAGGACAAATCCATAACAATGAATCGGCACTGAGGAATAGCAGGCTGAGGAGGTACGTCCCACCTTGGAGCCTGAGGGCTCACCCCATGCAAGGACACCAGCTGTGACATTTCATCCTCAGAGGAGCCAGGACTGATGACTGGGATGCAAACAGCGCGTGAGGAACTGGATCTCCTCTGCTCTTGCAGGCTCCCAGCCTGACGTAAAGGGGAGCAGATGGAGCTGAGGTCACCTTCTCCTGTGTGGGTATGAAGTCCTGAAAAAACCTGCCATGGGTAGGGTAGGGTGGGGTAGGTAAGGCAAGGAAAGGCAAGGCAAGCTTGTTGGGTGGTCCAAGGGAAGGGAGAAGAGGCTGGGTGACTTGCATCAAGGCCTACTGCTCAACCACCTTTAAATTTAAAGGACATCATTTTTCATGACAAGGATGTAGTCAAACAAGCTAGCTAAAACACAAGGGCCCTTTGCAACTATGGAGATAACATATAGTAAAAATAGCACCGTTAACTATACATAACTGTAAAATCAGGGATTTAATTGTGCCAATGCTCAGAGAGGTAAAAATTACTCTTTACAGAACACATTTCAAGTTCCATTACGTGGATCCAGACAGCCCTATCTGTGAAAATCTGTAACGTCTCAATTTCTAATGCCAGAGAGACCACACTGCTTCTCTGCTGTAAAGTCTGGCCCAAGACCGTACCCTTGGTGCCAATATGCAAACTGACTGTCCCATCACTACTGCTATATAAATGCTAACTGGCAAGTTAACAATAAAGAGAATTTGAACTATATCTGTTAATGCACTGGTGCAGTATGCACTGTTACCCCCACTGGCACACTGTGGATTAGGTTTTTGAGATATTTCTTTCTGCATGGTTGGAAGGTCTAAAAAAATACACTGGGATATAAGCTATCATCTGTCTTACAGGAAAAATGAGGTTATTTGGACTCCACAAATACAGTTCTTATTAGAATAGGTTTTAATAAAAACATACATCACAACAATTCCTGGATCTATTTAAATAAAATATAACTACAAATAAACTGCATATTGGAGATTCTGTGAAGAGCTTTTACCACTATTTATGGTATTAAGTGTTTCTTCATCTCACAACTACAACATCCACTAGAAAAGAGAAAGACATACCTAGTTCCTACTACGAAAATATCTACCAGGATAGAGCAGCTGTGATCTCAGGGTATATTTTCTGATTTGTTCTTCATTTGAATGCTTTCTGACTTGCCTTTAGTTAAAACTAGTTAAAATTCTTTCCCAAGCTATGGAAATGTGACCTAAAATTGCATGTGAAGTTGTGAGCCATGCTGCCTCATCTCCTTCCTTCAGACATTCATCAGGAAAAGGAGCAGTGTCCTGGTTTTGGCTGAGTTATAGTTCATTCTCTTTCTAGTAGCTGGTATAGTGCTGTGTTTTGGATTTAGTATGAGAATAACGTTGATAACACACTGATGTTTTCAGTTGTTGCTAGGTAGTTGTAGTGTCTACACTTCCCACGCCCCACCAGGTGCAGAAGAAGCTGGAGAGCACAGCCAGGACAGCTGACCCAGGCTGGCCTCAAAGGGATACCGTGCTCCAGCTACAACTGGGGAAGGTAACTGGGAGGTGGGATCACTGCTTGGAAACAGACTGGGCATCAGGGCAGGGGGGGGAGGTTTCCACATGTGGTGAGCAATTGCATTTGTGCACCACTTGTTGTTGTTGTTGTTGTTGTTGTTGTTGTTATCTTCCTTTGCTATCCTATTAAATTGTCTTTATCTCAACCCACAAGGTGTTTTTTTTCGATTCTCCTCGCCATCCTACCGCAGGGGGATGGCTGAGCGAGCGGCTGCCTGGTGCTTACTTTCTTACTTGGGGTTACGCCACGACAAGCAGCCACCCTAGCCACGTTTCCATTCAGTTTGACTCAATTGCTGTAACACAAATTTTCATGCCTCTGCTTGGGGAGCTCTGACCATTCTGGCTTTCTTAATTACCACCTATTGTCCAGGTCACTAATTAGGTTTTGCAAAACGCAGTTCTTTTTAGAAAAAGCATTGCCAAGATCAATCACTTTCCAGATCTTCTGCTTCTTTCATATATGAGCTTTACTCAATCAAGGTTTTGCAAGCTTTCTTTTGAAACAATTTCCCTCAGAATGCATCCTAAATGTTATTAGTAAATTTTGAATTCTTTCTCGAGTTTAACATAATACAATAAGCCAATTCTTCTTCTTTAAATAATGTGAAACCAAAGGAGGATAAGCATACCTCCTGATGCACGGAATCCAAAATATTTAATTTATGCCCAGTATAAAGTAAAAGACGGGAGATTAAAGTACACACTTCTAAATTAAATATATACATATAACCAGAAACTTCATGAATATTTACAACAAAGGACTCTGAATAATTATCAAATGGCCCATTGTAAAAACGCAGCATTTAATTGGATGTGTGCAATGGTTATAGTTTGTGTCAAAAATTGTTGCAATCAACTTAATTAAATATACAGTATTACTTGATCAAGATGGTTTACGTCTATTCTAAAATTAAATATACTGCAGCTGTTAGTGCACTGGACACATTTTTGAGAGACCGTACCCCTTTTTAAGCATAAAGCAGTAAATGCAGGAGGGCATCTTCCGCTGTTTTCCAGCCCTGCAAACCCTGATGCCTACATTTAACTTAAGCACGGGCACTCTCGTTTAAGCCAGTGGGAATACTCACATGTTTAAATTTAAGCAGGCTCACGGCTTAGCTGTTCACATGTAATAGTCAGAACATAAATCAGATCACACTAAAAAATTCCTGTTAAATTTTTTACTTCTGCCAAAGTCGGCTATCATTGCAGCCTGCCAGCCACAGCCTTGAACCTAACCCGTGCCAAACACAATCGCTTTTAGACCCAAGACTTGTTTCAGATGCACAAAATTATTCCAACGTGTCGCATGAAAAAAAGGCAACGTTTGCCTTCCAAACAGTGTTATTTAAACCCTATGGTGAACATATTCTTAAGGCTTATTACATGGATCCACTCTGTTAACAAATGTAATTAGAGAAAGAAAATAGAGGTCGGGAGTGACTAGCCAAGGAATTTAAGAAGTTTTTAAAAACTGGCATAGAAAAGGTGGAACGTAACAAACCACCGCACTGGGAACATGCTGGCACTGGTACTGAAGGGACACTTTGGTCTCTAGCACAGCTACCACAGCATTTATTAACAGCAGATATGCAGCACGTGGAAGGAAAAACTTGCTGGAAGCCCGATCCACTGCCATGCAATATGCAAACAAACGCTGACCCTCTACGGAGCACCTAAAAGCCCTCTGCTGTGGAGAACCATCTGTCCTGAGGAAAGTAGAATCGTAACACTCTTCAGAAAACAATGAGTCAGCAGGAGTTATAAACTGAAATAACGGGAAATACATTTTTCCTACAATTCTGGACCGCCAGGGAAGCACCCCTGGGACCACATCTCGGCATCCCATTCTCGAGGTAACCTGTACGAAAGACAAAAAGCTAGATGCGTTTGAATCCAACCTGTCTTTTACTTCCTTACCACAAACTGTTCTCGTTTTGTTTTTAAATAAGATAACTCTTCAGTGCATTGTTACTCAGTAATGCTTAAAACCAGATAAGATTTTGAGTTGGAATATATTATCACTCAATAAGAACTACACTAATCACTGTAATTAAGACTCTATTTAAACAATTATTTTGGTATTAAAACTATTTTCCACAGCCTTAATTTCAATGCTGTTAATCCACTGTGAAGTTCTCTTTACTGAGCAAGAACAAAACTTTTGTTGAGAAACTTCTTAATCACATAGTAAATATTTTAGTTCTAATGCTGATGTTTAAGTTCTTAACAAGAAAATCTGTTTCATTTACTTTGGATAACAAGGAGACTTTTGACATCGTTACACCACACCGCAGCACCAAGTATTCTGCTTTAGAAAACACAGAGAATTCAGTTCTCATTACCAAGTAAATGTGTGGTCCTGTACATACAAAAGTAAGGAAAGGACGGTCACAATTTTGCATTTTTCCATAAAAAAGACTGCGTGGCTCTGCTTTGGCCACAGCAATGCATCACACACAAGACAGTGCCGAAAACACAAGACCAAGTCTGCCCATCAGTCTGCCGCAGCATTACTGTGCCTGAGGAGCAATATGCGAGGTCTACTTAAAATCATCACCATATATCTGTCCTTCTTTTCCTGTCATTAATCTAAATTAAAACAGACAACATGATTTCAAAAGTGTAACTAATACCAAAAAGGAGGCAGCAATCAGAAAGCATTTTGCTCTCTGAGTTACTGACACTTTCTTTCCAACCCAGTCTCATTCTTTCAACCTACAAAGCACATTAGAAAAGCGTATTCCTTAAATACTGATGGGTTCTGTCTGTAGTTATGTTCTTATTAAAAGATGACTGCAATAAGCTTTTCCACATTGAATTTTACCTTCACTGAATGAAAACAAATTAGTCACACACTATACAGCATCCAAAATTCAGAGGTTATGAAGATTTAAATGCTGTATAAATACATCTACCGCTTTTTAGATTCTGTTGAAGCTTTCTGGTTCACTAACTCCTTTTCTTTTGCAATGCATGCCACATGCTTTGGACAATTTTAGCCACATTATTTTCAGTAAATTTTTCCCTTTCCAATGAGTGGTAACAAGTAATATTCAAAAGACTAGAATGTTTACGCCTTCATAAATTATGACCTTAAAATGCAAGAACTACTTAGTTAGATTACCTCTGATTGCAGCTTCTGATTTCTGTCTTGTGACTTCTATTATACAATCAAAAAGTAAGAAGGCAGCAATATTTTTAATATAGCATAGATACACAATTATTTACATCCCCAACCTATTGAAAAGGCCTTTATTAAGTGTGAAATGCCTTTCAGAAAGAATTAGAATGTAATTTTCTAGTGGGAGCACAGTATGTACAAGGGTAATGAAAAGCAGAAAGAACATTTGTTTTATTACAGCTGCCATTAACATTCAGGTGTAGTCACAACCTACTTCATTGTGGATAGTGAGTAAGCTCACCCCTGAGGGGGCTGGTTACAGTCTGGCTTACACAGAGCAAAGCACAGGGCTCAGAGAATTTTAGACATTAAGCAAAAGCGAGCTTGACAGACACCCAGCACTTCAACAAAATCCAAGATGGAAAAAGAAGAGACATTCCTCCTTCAGGAATGCTACGCAGAATTTGCTTGCATGTACAGACTACGTTCCTAACACTTGGNCTACAATGATCCTCTAGTCCAACTACAATAGTCCAGTTTTTCCAAGAGACCTGGAAACTGAAGGTGTTTGGTAGATAATGCGTCAGTCATTAAACCTTGCATACCACAAAAGAGACAGCACTGCTTTCCTTTAATAAAAACTCTTTTTCATCATGATGAGTAATTTCAGACTTCACCAACTTGCATCCCCACTTTCAATGTATCTAGTAGTATGTCCAATTTTACTTTCAAAAAGCACTACAGTATGATGAACCTCCAAAGAAAAGTTATTTGAAACAGAAAACTTTAGTTGCATGAGGACCATCACCACTTCAATAAAGGAATCATCCCTAGAGGGAGAAACACGGCGGCGGGTTGGTGTTCTCACGCTGCACGGGAGTCCGGAACAGCAACCTCCAGGCTTCGGACTGCTCTGCTGTATTGACAGTATTTAACTAATAAAGGTTTAACACCTCTACTGAAAAGTGTTAATAAGGGACAGTAAGGGAAAGAGATGAAACTTTGAGAAGATGTTAACACTCAGGTGTTACTGAGTGGGAGAGCCATCACATGTATGACGTATGAAGTCATGGGGGGAGGCGACACAACAGTAAAACTGTTACTCCTATATTCGGATGTTTACAATGCTACCAAACCCCAAATCTGTAAATCCCAAAATAGAAAGAGTCACAGATCTGCCGAGTTTTGCTTTGCCAACGTGGGGAATGACATCAGTGTGACTCACAGCGCACAAGCTGAAGAGGCAGCAAGACAGCTCAGAAAGGGAGAGAGGAGTGGGAGAGAGCAGCCATTCAGTAATCCTCCAGCTCCACATCGCACAGGAATCATTTACACATTTATGTTCCTGTGTCTTCATTTTCAAATGAAGAGGACATGCTATATTTAGCTCAAATCTTTCTTGCGACACGTTTTAAAGTCTTTGTGGCAAGCTGTATGGAAAAGCAGTGCAATTAAAAGTTAAACCTCTAAATATAAAGGCTCTGTGAAAATACACAAGCCTGCAATTGCATGTTATAGATAAATAAATCTGTTTTAGAAAACCCAGTTGGCTCATGTTAACCTTGTGAACTGATCCTATACAGAATTAACCTTGGTGCTTAATCCCATGCTTTAAAACAATCTTGAAAATGTAACAGTTCATTTTCTAGATATTGTATTTCCATAGTATATGGAAGCAGTAACCAAAGCTATCTCACAAAAAAAAGGTTCTCCTGCTTGTTCATACATTGACATGTACGAAACTTTTCTTACTCTGTTTTGACCCTAACAATAATAGTGCAATTCCATCTCTGGCAACCACCTTATGAAGCACACTTTTCCTTTTAGTCTTCCGTTGTGCCATTTAGACTCTCTGGAGTCAATACAAAAACCCTACAATTAATATGTAAGAAAAAGTTGCAGCATAAACATTGGTTATTCTTTAGGAGAAAGCAGCTGCAGTGTTAAATAAAAAAATAAGATCCAGTGACCCCGGGGATAACGTACCTATTACAATGTACCCAGCACTAAAAATGTGTACATTGCCGTAGCTGAGCCATATGAAGTACTGCACCAACTCCAGTCTTTCAAGGTAGGAAAATGCTATTTTAACCATCCGTCTGTATCACAGCTGTAAATAACTTCACATGTAGTCTTCATTAAAAAATTGGCTAGCTGCATGAAATTACAAAGTATAATTGAATTTGAAAAAACAACAGATACTGTTCAAATACTGTGTATTTCTTCCTCCTGCCATTCTACAGTAAAGTAAATGCAAGTACTACACAAAGCAACAGACTCAGTTAATCCTGACAAAATCATACTTGGGGGGCTGGGAGTGGGAGGATGGTGAGAGGCAGGAAAAGTAGAGTGAGGTTTCCTCTCCCAGACTGTGATCAGTTTTTCCATCCCCAAGTCAAAAACAAAAACTAGGACAGTTATATTTGTTTATGATCAGATAATCATAAGCTAAGACTCTTTTGATAGAACACAGAGATTCCATCAAATGTGAAGTTTCTTTATTTTGTCAAGATCGTAAATAGATTTTCGACTTTTTCAAACCCTTATCACCAAAATATCCTCCTCCAAATAAGCCTGGGAATTATTTAATAAGAAACAAAATCATCTGCTTGAAAACAGGTTGCAGTAGGACCCAGACAAATTCCCTTCCTGCTGTCATTGCTGCTGAACTCCACCTGGTACCTGGTTATTAAAGCATGTTCTGAGTGTGACACTAAGAGATCTCCTCAGTTTTCATACAGCAATTTTCTTCTTAAACCTGTGAGACCACTGTAAAAAGTACAGTAATAAAATAATTGTTAAAAGCATGGAGAAGGGGAATGTTAAAACACATCCCAGAGAAGATTTTCAATTTTTGCAAAATTTTCAACTCCCCTTTTTGGACAAATCTGCTCTTAAACACCATTTCTTAATCTCCTGTTCTCATTTTAATCAGTCATTCTGCAGTCAGAACAGAAGTAGCTAAGAGCACGTATCTCAATTTTTTAACCTTTGAGATATTTTGTAACTGCATTAATTTCTCACTCCACCTCTTCACATCTCAAAGTCACTGTAGAAAGCTCAAGAGAGAAACAATATACAGAAAGTAAACGGGAACATTTGAATTCTCTGTGGTTCAAATGAAGCTTGAATACTTCAGATACACGTCCCCAGTTTCTCACAACGTACAGCTCTCCTGCCTATGCACTGATTTGTCCACATTCCCAGATACTGCTGCCTGCTGAGACGCTTCATCTGAATGCTGAAGAGTAGTTAAAGGCAAAACCCCAATGAATGCGAACGCCCTCCCAAAGGGATAGGGAGTCAGCACAAAGACGGGAGCTGCCCAGTTGTCTGGAGTATCACTCGCCTTAAGAACCACTTACAGGACTTACAGGAATTTCATGTAATCTTTTACAGGAACGAATGAACTGTCATACTGGATGAAGCCAAAGGTCCATCTGATTGAGAGTATTTTCTCTAGCAGTTTCATATTTTATCTAACTTTTGGAATTATTATTCCCTCTCTTGTAAACACAGAAAACTCATGGGGACTCACAGAAATTATTGTTCAGCAGGGTTGTTTTTTTTAAAAAAAATATCAAACTAAAACAAAAGGAAGGACCTTTCCACACAAACAAAATCATTAAATTGTGAAACTCTATGCTGCAGAGGCCAAAAGTATAAATGGTTTTATGGAAAAAATTCAGGGGAAATAAGTTCATCGCTGACTATGGAACAAGATGACCAAGCTAACAGCGTAGCTCGGAGAGCCTCCGGCTGTGGGAGGTTCAGGGATTCACCCGGGACAGAGCTGCCCATGCCTACCCCTTCCAACACTACCTGCCACTGCCAGGGCCGTGCTGGCCTGGCTGGTCCCACAAAGCTGTTCCTCTGACTGAAAACACCTACAAGGAGTCTGCGGCTCAAACACTGAAAACCGGTTTTATTTTACACAGTCCTGGGTCACAGTTTACCCTGCCCCCCACCCCCCCCATGTTCTTAATAGATAGCATTAGCCTGTGTGGCAATGCATGGGCAACCAAAGGTGTTAGAAAGGCCCAGTTGGTCTTTCACAAGGCTCTTCATTCAACCCATCTGTTTAAGTACGAAACTCCCTAATGGACATCTATTCAAAAATATTTCTATGGGTGGAGCACCTTCCTAATTTTGGGCAGTGAAAGACAATTCACCTCCTGAAACACAGGAAAGAATTTTCCCTACACCTACTTAAGTTGACTTTATCAAACTTGTATGGACACCTCTCAAAGTAACGGACAGTAAGTAAAATACTTTTAGGGGGGGTCCATACAAATAGGCTTTATCAAACTAAGCTGCCAAGTGACTTACTAATATCCTTACAACCATTTTGCTCAGACAAGATCTAATTGAATGCTAAATTCACATGTACCAGTGCCTAGTACCCTCCACATCAGCTCTTCTAATCAATTCACAACCACAAAGTAGTTGAGGTCAGCAGGGACCTCTGGGGACCATCTAGTCCAAACCCCCGTCCAAAGCAGGGTCACCTACAGACGGCTGCTCAGGGCCATTGCCAGTTGGGTCTTGAATAGCTCCAAGGATGGAGACTCCTCAGCCTTGTTTACTGTGGTTTAGCAGAATTTCCTGAACTGCAGTTTGTGCCTGTTGCCTCTTGTCCTGTCACTGGATACCCTGAGAAGAGCCTGGGTCCAGCTTCTTTACTCCCCTCATCAGGCATTATACACACTGATAAGACTCCCCTGAGCCCCAGCTCTCTTAGCCCTTCCTTATATGACAGATGCTCCAAATTACTTAATCTTCATCACAGTCCTTCATGTATGCCCATGTCCCTTTGGTACTGGGGAGCCCAGCGCTGGAGCCAGCACTCCCCACATCCTCGACTTCCTACCGCAGCCCAGGATGCTGCGGACACGCTCTTCCTAATACAGCTCCACCTTCCTCATTTCGCAGACAGAAGCCAAAATTCAGAAAACCTAAAAGAATGTAAAAATACAGCTTCACTGCCTGATCCTGGGCCAAAAAGATGGTGGTCTTAGGTGCCCGATCAGGTATCTTATCAGTTTGTACGGCCATCTCATTCACCAGCTGCAAAGCAGTGCAGTTGCAAAAGACGAAGGGAGCAGCAAACTCCTTCTCAGGCAGAAAGCATACAGCAGATCTCATAAGATATTTAAAACTCCAGGCGATCTATTAAGGTAAAAAACCAAACACCAGCAACAACTTTTAACATCCCCAGAAGACAGACTATTCAATACAGAAAGATGAAATTACTGCTATGTGATAGTTTACTCCTCCCATCAACTATTTATGATGTAGTCCTACAACACCACACAATATAAAAATACACTGACCCTTTCACAATAGCAATTAAATAAACAAAACATCAACTAACTCGACACCTTTCAGGCATTAACATCTCCATCACGATCCTTTCCCAAAGCACGCTCGCAGGATCACACGCACCAGCCGTTCCTGCTTACAGAGACCCTCTCTCGGAGCAGCCCGCTGCCTCTCCCATGGACACTTAAAGGAGTCCCCTTGGTGTCCTGGTGCTTCCCTGCACCTTTTCTCCCTTTAATTCTAACACTGATGAAAGGCCATCGGTAGTGAAATACAAATGTTGTCAAACACATCTATTGCTCTTTCCTGAAGCTGGACTGGGAAAGTTGTTTTCCAGCTGTTTCAGCGCAGACAGTTTTTTAAAACTGAGTTCCCTTAACCAGCCAGCCCAGCAAACACACCCCTTCTGTACCAAAGAGCAGCCCTGAATCTCAGAGGTACAAAAGGTGGCTGAAATAAGGCAAGTGGCAAAAAAAATGCTATTCCAAGCCCTGCATTCTAATCAACCTCTCCACCGACTTCAGCCGAGTATCTGTATTTTTCCAGTAGTATAAGACTATTTGAAAACTCAAAAATTGGATCTTCCTAAGTCTACTTAATGATGCCTCTTACTTTTAATTTGTGGGCAGAAATGCTTTAGCAATAGACAGTCGGAATGAACAAAAAATGGGAGGTTGAAAGAAAAAAGTAAAAATACAACTAGGCACTGAGGTACAAAACTCTCTGACAAAAAGAGGAATATTCTAGAAATAAGAAAATTTTGATAATATAATTATTTTCACAATGTCATTGACCTCCAGAACAACCAATAAAATTATTACTCTCATGTGAGCAGCAAGTTTACTCTTCAGTTTTAAACACAGGGAACTAAGAACTTGGCCCAGAAACACAGGGCATAACTCAACTTGGAGGAAAAACCTCTAAAATTTAAAATTTTAATTTGTGCTCCCTCTCCCAAATTATGCACCATAAAAACAGGACTTCATACTGAAAATAGAAATCTGAATACAGAAAGAAGATGGTGCAAAACTTACAGAGGGGTATTTCTGTAAATTAGCACACTGACAAACCTATGTAGCTGAGACGCAGTGAATGACAATGTGGCGGAGGCTCCAGGGCACACCGCTGTACCCTTAGACAGCCTCCGCTCTAAATTGCCATGGGGCATCAAAAATTGTCCTAACTTCTGGGCCAGGAGTTACGCTAGCATAAGCTCTTTTTATTCAGAAATAATCTTCCACTGGGAAATTTCCCATCTATAAAATTCTTTTTCTTTTCTGTTTGCAAAATATTGATCTATGAATCGAACAAACTCAATAAGAAAGGTATTTTTCTGCCGCAAACCCAAACTTCTGCATCCCATTCAGGGCAACTCTCTGGGACATTCCCATTCTCCATCCTCTCCAGAAAGCAGGATGGGTCTGTGCCTGGGCAGGAGGGAGTGAGCGCTTGGCGTTGCTGCTTCCCTGCCACCAGAACAGTTCCCACATGCAAAGAGCTTGTCAATCCGTGACCAATTATAAAATGAAATGTCACATTCATGCAAGAACTTGGGGACAAGAGTGCTTACCTAGAAAACTGGCCTAAGCATAGCTACTGGTGCATGAAGCCAACAAGGTCAGAGAAAATACAAACCCCTTTGCCTGCAGCCAGAGTTTCAACAGTCTCGTGCTTCCCCTTGGCATTTCCAGGCACGACCCTGTGGGTAATGCTTAGGTGAGAAGGATACAGAAGCGGGAGATTTATTCTCGGATAACCTTGATCCTCTCCTTCAGAGCAAATGAAGACTCTGTAGCACGCAATGCAGTGCTAGATTTGGGTGGCACACAGGAAGGACGCTAGCCAAATACTTCGATTCCCTTACAAAGAATTTTAACGCAGTATTTTTAATAACCACCAATTTTCAAATAGTGATCCAGCCGTTTGCAACTGGAATGTGAACGGAAGGTATGGAAGCAGCTGAGGTAACACGAGTTGCCGAGTAATCTGACTTGGACAGGATTCAAGGCACCTAAAATTGGTCTCACTGATTTTACATTCTTGGCAGGAGAAACTTGATTAAGAAAACCATTTTTCACTAGCTACAGCTTTTAATAAATAGCCTACTACTTGTAGCCTACAGAAATTGGTACAGTGACTAAGAGTGGGTGAAGCAGAAGAGAGCGGATGACTTGCTAGGAGGTTATTATTAGATATCTGATGTCAGAGCAATGATGGATACCTCTGTGCAAACACTGCTTCCAAACGCTACAAGGTTCTTCTCAAAGCTCATCTCTCAGTCACTCCAGGGAGGGACAAGAGCAGATGGAGACATCAGCAGACCATTCTACTGCCCCAAGCAACATTAATCCACATTTCCCATTTTAAAACAATATTCAAATAACACATGGCATCTTGCCCCTCTATGGTACCTACAACACCATGAAGGTACAACACCCACAAATGCTGTCATTGTCTCCTCCAACATGGCCACAGGTGACCAAAACACTGTTGCAGGATAGCCTGGGTATATGCTCCTGTTTGAAAAAAAATCTTCATCTTTGACAAGGGAGTGGATGCATCTTCTCACATTTGGCACCATCTGCTGACATCTGCCAAATTAGGAAAAAAAAAAAAAAGCCTGACGAGAGAGAGGAAAGATAATTTCTGTTCCAGGAGGAAGAGCTTGATCTTCTCAGACACTTGAAAGCTTACTGAAAATCCAAAAGCAACAGGATGGATAGTTTGTTAGACGACAACCATTAAGTTGATTGAGACCATCTGAATTTCGAGAACAGCACATAAAGCCCAAGCTCAGGTAGTCTATTAGAAATGAGAAACCTCCTGAAAATGGAACCCAGACAGATCACGACACACACATTTTTCTTCCACACAGAGCACGGATAAAGTAAATCTTGGCAATCATTACCTCTGTACTGAAACTTTACTTTTCAAGGGCAAAAATATGATCTGTTCGGAGAACTGAAGGCAGTAACACCCCTGGCTTCAGTCAGAGAGATGCCCACCTCCCGAGCACCGTCCTGGTCTGTGCACCTCAGCCACCCATCAGTCACAGCCTGCCGTGCCCACATCCCCCAGCGCGACCGCTGACAGCTTCCCTCTTCCTACTGCCTCTCCAGCTTCCCCCCGCTCCCCTCCTCCCCCAAATTATGAACAGGCTCCGTCTGTCAGCACGTACTGAATTAAGCAGTCAGTCTGGTATCTTGTCTTCCAAACACAATCATGCGTTTGTCTTCAGCTGGAGACATGGAGTGAAGTCAAAGTCAGGAGACTGATCTCCACGGTCAAGTAATCAAGATAATTTTAGCTCATAAACTGATGTTCAGCTCTGCTCCAGCCAACTTCAGAAAATTTTTAAGCTTTTGCATCAGTCGGACGGCCAGGGAACGTCAGCATCCTCATTTCCGTGCTGGAAAGTCACTCCCAGGCCCAGGAGCTGGGACTGGCCGCAGAACACCGGGATGTCAGCAGCCAGCCCGCCTGCCCCACCACCAGCATGTCCTCTACTTCGGGTGGATTTTTAACTGTCCCTTGACACTTTAAGCAGAGTTAGGTCCCTGCCTTATTTTTTTTACAAGTTACCCAACACTTCAATCGCTTAAATTCTACTAATCTGCTGGAGTAATTTTTGGCAAGTAGAAGAAACAGTGAATCATCCTACATTATCCCAGAGAGACTTCATAAATAAATCCTCCTATCCAAGGAGAACTTGCTGAAGGCTTTTTATACGAAGAAAACTATTTTGGTCCTGTAAATAAGTAACAATGATTCAGTCCAATAAACCAGCCATTTGCTTTTTCATGCTGATCTTTTTACTAGAGAATCTTAGGGCTGGTATACCAGCTGCACACCTCCAGATTTCATTCATTCCCCTCCAGCAACCTACCAAAGGAGAGAGAAAAACTGATACAAACTCTTTTCTTCTACAGGTTTTGCTACCCAGTCCTATGTATCCCTCATTTTTATTTTAAAAGCCTCCCAAAACAGAGGTGACTCAGCAGTCATTACCTCAGACTTCAACATAAAATTAGAGATGTTATAACAATTATGTCAATTAAATTAGCCAGACATCTTTAGCAATTCTGATTATAACCAGATATTAAATTTCAGACTAATTTGAATTGCAGTCATAGCCTATATTTACTTCTTAGATGAATGCCAGATAGAAATGTCAATTAATTTGTATATATTGTTTGAAAGACCAATTATGATCGTCAGGCACAGTGCTAGACAGTATCTATACAAATGGTAAACAATGTGATTTCTTTTCAAAGGATGAGTTTACCAATTTCCCTCTTTCTGATGCATTTTGAGATTTTTTTTGCTAATTATTTTGAAGATGGAAAAAAGAAAAATATACTTATTTCAATAAAAGCCCTTGGTATTGTTAAGAATGTTAAAGAAGCTCTCAAATCCAGTAAGCCTGTAATGGGCATTGCTGATGGCATATTAACTCTAATAATTAGTCTCTGTTAGCAAAGTAAGCTGTACGAATTTTGCCAAAGTATAAAAGTCATTAAACAATAAGCATCTGTCATATAACGGTGCAATACATCATGCGCAAAATCTCCAGTCTGTTCAGCCAACGGTAAGATTCTCTCCCTCGGCCCATGATAGGATTTCTGAGTAATGAATGGGGCTTTCTCTTCAGCATAATCCTTTCCTAATTTAGTGTCAGGATTTTATTATGTAATTCTTCTATTCTGGAATTGAAAAAATTTCAAGTCTCTCTTAGCAAAAATAAAAGATTAATAAGTCTGTCTCATTGACATGCGAATTTTGTAAACACTGAATTGCTTTTCTTTCCAGAAGACAATACCAACACACACTTTCTCTTTGCCATCTAATGTCCTTATATACTTACAGTGGTAAAGAGTATCTGTAAAATTGCAGCTGACATACGAATGCCATGTTGGAAGATCTCACGCTCACTCGGAGCTCGTGGAGAACTAAACAGTCTGTCAAGCCATTTAGCGGCAAATTGGATATCTTATTGTTCTGAACAGGATTGAAACAGGACCTGTGCTGTTGTACAGAATTAGGAGCGACAACACACAGCACTCAATTTAAAAAGGAAGAGAAAGAAATAACCGGACCAGAAACAAAAAAGGAGGGTTACAGTCTCATACCTAAGAACCTTCCATGAGCAGAGACTTATTATTTTTCCTCATAAATACATCTTTTATTTTCATATGTACAGGTAGATTTTCTTTACACATATCCAGATAAAGACAAAATTATGTCTGTGATATTTTTATAAGAAATTCACTGTTGAAGTGTAAGTGGGTGGACATATTCTCTCTCTCTCTGGTCGTACCTCGCTGGCATAAAAGCTCACTCCTGCAAGCCCACAACATGTCACTGATCTCTCCGGCGTGCACAACGCCTCAGTCGCTGGTCGGGAAAATCAAGGACTGACATACGGGGTCGCAGTTCTGCACCAACTGGGAGGGTGGGGGACAACCAACCCTCCACATACACACCCCAAACCACCGCCACCAGCAACACCACAGAAGTTCTCAAAGTTTCCATACATGAAATAACCCGAAGTAAAACAAAAAACCCACCCTAATGCATCACTAGTTCTAAATTTGCCAACTTCATCCCTATTGCTGTCCCTAGCGTTACACGGATAACCACCGCTCCGAGTGCAACGTCACCTCGCAGGGCAGAAGCCCTTACTAACTGGCAAGGCAGGTGACCAGAGCGGAGCAGTGCCCTGATACAGATTTCACTGGGGTTTTGTGGGGTTTTTACAGAAGTTCAGCTGCGTAGCTTGATGTGCACAGCTACACACAAACGCAGTTTTGGATATTGAAAATATGGGTTTGTTACATGCAGTTTTAAAGGGAAAGAAATCTATTTTGACAAGGGGACTCAAGAGCGGTATTTTTAGAATTCACATACGCTACAGCATCTCAGCCAAAAAAGCAAAGCAGCAGAATATTTCTAAGCTGAAATGTCAGTGTATTTGTACTCCATATTCCTGACTCATTAAAATCTCAAATTGCTCAACTTCAATCTTCCACACAGTTAAACAATGCTTTTTTTTGCTTTATGCATTTTCTTATCTGCAATAAAAATGCTTCATTCCATGTTCTTCCTGTATGAGCTCTAAATAACTTTTTCATTAAAAGCAATTTTCTGCTATCTATCTGCTATCACAATTTACACTGCAGTATCGTTCTGCTCAGCCTTTTTTTTCCTTTTTTTTTTTTTAAAAAACAGATCTGGAATATCAGATCAGACCAGTCAGCTATTTGGTTCAATATTCTATCCCTGACAATGGGGACTTACAAATGCTGTAGTGAAGGTTCAGGAAACCACTATACAATAATCTGCTCTTGTGGAAATCTCTCCATACTACTCATTCATTTACAACTAGTCTTAGCCCCCGGGCACGAGAGTTTATATCCATAATCTCCGCCACGTACTTTACTTGCTATAATTGAAGCCTCTTTTTGCTGACTTCACCTGAGTGTTATTTCCACTATGTTCAGTAAAAAAGTTTTCTTGGAATAACTTCACAGAACTCACAATGTAATTTCAGTGCCGTTTTTGCTGCTTTTTTGTTGAGGTCATACACACCTCTGCGATCCCTGCGTGATGCTTCGCTGATCACAACTGCCACCTCTGAGAGCGTGTTCCCAGGACTCAGATGCTCAGGCAGATCTAAGGGATGCCTTTGAACCAAGGTCTGGCAGGATCCAAGTCTGTACGCAAGCAGATGGCACATTTGCCACCAGGCTGAACCAACGGCCGAACGATGTACTGCTAATGAGGTCTTGTCACAGATGAACTGCAAAACCGCCCATCAGCCCGCGGCTGGATTAGCTGACCTACCCACATTTCTTGGATGCACAGAACACAACTGCTGCTTCTAACATTTCAAACACAATAGTAAGAAATTCAATGACTCCCAGCTCTTGGCCCTTCCCAAAATCATTTTAAATGCTCAACTGTCCAACCATGTATAAAAAGGCCTTGAGGCTGCAAAACAATTGATGACATGTAAGTCATATGAGCGAACAATATTGAACCTGATCCTTTAACGGCACAGGGTTTTCCCAGTAAGATACACCACTCTTCAACTCTTTAATTTGGCTGGAAAGCATACCTCTAGTCGGGAAATGTCTAAACCACATTTTCTAACTTGGACAGGGTGTAAACAGTACACTAAAAAAAGATTTTCACCCACAAACTGTGAAAGTCAGATACGCTGGAGCTTCTTTGCGTTAAACAAAACAAGGCAATAACAAAAATACCTAGAGAGTGTGACTCTACTTTGCTTACTTGTGAACTGAATCTTTAAAAGCAACTCAAAACAAACTAGGATAATACCAAAAATCGTAATAAATCCAAAACACAGCCCCATACTAGCTACTATGAAGAAATTTAACTCTATCTCAGCTGAAACCAGGACATAATATTTTACAAACAAATGTCAACCCATGATCCATGTCATGGCATTGGATATGAAAGATAAAATGAGAGGCCTCCACGGAAGGGAAGAATTCAGTGTTTAACTAAATTTCACCTCAGCACTGAAAGCATGCAAATGAAAGTAATTAACCATAGCTCATTATCAAGGTTTGCTCTAATTTATAGTCTTGCTTTCATTTTTTCTCTGAATCTGTTGAAGATAAAGATCAAAAAAGGAGGTCAAACCGAAAGATTCCAGCCTTTTATCCACAATCCATTTTTCAGTACAATTAAAATGGGACAAAAGTGGTATGGCTGATGAGAACCATTACAAGGCGGCCCAAGACTCCAGTGACTCAGCCTACAGCCATATTCTAACCCCAGTTCCTCCCCAAATACAGGACAATCTGCCATCAGTTCATTTTGCAAGATAAAATAGAGTATGATTCCTCCTCAACAAAATGCCTGAATGTTTTGACTTCAGCTTTTGCTTATTCTATTAGGGCCAGTAACTAACATAACTGGGAAAAAAAACTTTCAAGTGCTTTAACAGTTTTATTTGGGCTTTGATGACAAAACTCTTGAGGACATCACGTGCTGGTTACTTTTTGCTTCATAAAGTTATAAATCAAGTGTAAATGGATTATACAAATTTCACTGTAATTTTGAACCACTTTAATGGATCCAGGCCAGGACTAAGACCACCACGCCAGGCATGACGTGGGAAAGCAACCAGCCTGACGCACTACACGTTAAGTACTCCACAACACACCAACCAATGACTTCTCACTATGGCACTCTACCTATTCAATACAAGGAGGAAATACCTCTGCTGTCTCTGCACTATTGATTATCCTTTCTCACGTCATTACTGCTTTCCAACTAAATACACTCCAAGTTTTGCAAGTGCACATCTAACTTATTTTATTATTTCCAAAAACAATGTCTCGCTATGACACGTGCTACAGCAAGCAAGCGTTCAGCTGCTGCTTGGCAAAGCCTGGAATGAAGACTAGAATATCTGCATCAGCCATGCTTTTGTATTTCAGTGTTCCTTCTGCTCTACCTTTTGTGTTAAAAAAATAGCCAAAACCAAAATCAAGCTCAGAGCCTGTTCATCAGGGAAGAAATAAAAGTCTAGTTCATTCACTTGATTAAAATCAGTATGATTCTCCCTTTACAATCTTGACGGTGACACCCGGAATGAAATTTTTTCTTGGTTCAAATCCACAGAAAACCTGAGGCAGATCCCCAAAAATCATCCAAGATTGGTTCTGGAGACCATTATTTTCCATTAGGAATACATATTGAAAAGGGGCTTTTGCTGGTCAATTCTTGCTCTCTGCGTTACTTGATTTCGTCCAGCCCAGAAGGGCACAAAAAATAATCAAAGAGAAATGTTGCGGTCTCCACAATCCAATGGTAATGTCAATGATCACCAAGGAAGAAGAGGTTTTGCACACAGCAATCTGTGTTTTCAAGTTAAAATGTTCCAGTTCTTATTTGGAATGATTACAGGCTTGTTCTTTATGCAATTATTTGCTCTGTTAGGCCCAAATTTTTGATGGCTTTCTCAGCCATTACAGTCAGCACTTCACCTGAAATAAATGGTAACATTCCTAAGTAAGGAACACAAAGCAGGTGGCATCAGCACACATTATACACTCAAAACCTGCTTGATGTTGCCGGTGATCCAGAAACAGCCAGTGTGAATCTCTGAACTCAATCTTCCCGTTTCAAGTGAGGAAGTGCTACCGCGATGTTTTATATCTTCCAACCTTTGGTAAAGGCTTGCCATCCCTTTGACCTCTGTCCATTCTTTCCGTACCTCTGTCCAGTTCAATCACGCACCAGACAGCTAGTTCCAGCACAGTGAGCTTAGTTTATACCTTTCCTTTCTCCAAAACACAGGCATCTAACTTTCTTCCCCACAACTGAACCTCTTCCTGCTTCCCTGATACACTCCACTATTCCCCACATTTTTAACACTTATTTTTCAGCTAGTCTCTGCAGTGTGACCGTGAAGCTCATCCATGGTCCCTACCTCATGCTCCCCATGCAGATGAGTGATGTAGCTCCAGGATCTCAACCTCGCTCTGTCATCCAGCATGTCAGACCCAGCCAGCCTGTTCTAAGAGAGAAAAGCCATGACCCCAAAAGTGCCTCTCCTAGGAGAGCTTTGTGTAGAAAGAGACCTAGCCCTTTAGCAGTACCATTGAGTCACGGTGCCTTTCACTGTGACCTGTCCCGGCATGACACGGCACAGCCTCGTGACCTGGTGCCCTGGTTGGGGCTGGGATAGAGTTAGCTTTCTTCCTAGCAGTGGGTACAGTGCTGTGTTTTGGATTTAGGATGAGAATAATGCTGACAACACACTGATGTTTTAGTTGTTGCTAGGCAATGTTTACACCAAGTCAAGGACTTTTCAGCTTCTCAAACCACCCCACCAACTAGTAGGCTGGGAGTGCACAAGAAGCTGGGAGGGGGCACAGCCAGGACAGCTGACCCAAACTGGCCACAGGGATATTCCATACATATGACATCATGCTCAGCATATAACTTGGGGGAGGCTGGCTGGGGGCACGACGAAGGCCCGGGAACTAGCTGGGCATTGGTCAATGGGTGGTGAGCAACTATGCTGTGCATCACTTGTTTTGTGTATTTTTATTATTATTACTGTAGTTGTCATCATCGTCATTTTCCTTTTCTGTTCTATTAAACTGTCTTTATCTCAACCCACAAGTTTTATCTTCTTTTTTTCTGATTCTCTCCCCCATCCCACTGGGGGTGGTGAGTGAACGGCTGTGTGGGTTTTTTTAGCTGCCAGCTGGGTTAAACCACGACACCTGGAATCTCTCACATCAGCCTGCTGAATTCTGAGCAACCAGCTCTGGGGTTTGGAGTGACTTGCAGGAGGAAGCATCCCTTACTCCTTTCTCCTTTCCTTTTTGGATCTGTGTTCAAAAACGTGAAAGGCCAGAGCCAGACATGTTCTTGAGAAGCCTTGAATACAATCCACGGATTGTAAAAGAAAGCCTTTATACCATTATGTAGGAAAACAAAAGAAAAAAACCCTTGAAAGTATTCCTTCACTTTCCTTGGACAGAAAAAAATAACTCACTTTGTCCCCAGGCTTCATTCAATTCTGTCAGACAGGCACTTTCTGAAAACACAGCCACCCCATACCACACATGAACTACCGACAAAGAAAAAACTTACTCGTGTTTTTCAGTGGGTTTTGAAATCACAGTCAGGCATTTTAGCTCGCAGACTCAAGTTTGAACCTGGATAGCCAAACAGAAGTACAGCCCTAAAATTGGAGAGACACTTGTGCAGCTGGCCACTGGATGAATGCGAAGAAAGGAAAACACTCTAACCCAAAGTCTGCTTCTCTGAAAACAAACCCTTTATTATTTTTTTGCAAAATAACCTCCGATTGGGTTCTGGCTAGCACGTTAAGCAGCACACCCTGCATCTGCCAGCTCCAGTCAAATTAACACAGAGCCCCATGACAGTGAGTAAGAGCAAGCATGGAAACTGGCCCCAATACAGAAGTGCTCACAGTTTTCAAAGAAAGGGATAATGGGTAATTTGTAGGAGTTAGTTGTCAAATTATATATTTAATTTTTTTTGGTATGCAAGATAATAATAGGCTTAAGCTTGTAACTTGCACTTGGAATAATGATTAAAGTAGCAAGCTTCAGCAGTTTTTTTCTGTAGGACTCTCTCAGCTGAACTTCAACTGTAGTCACAGCAAATCCTAAGAGATATCTGAGGAGTTGATAATATGAATCACCGCTTTTTTAAAGCAAGAAACATAATGCTGATTGGCAACTTTTTTTTTTTTTTTTTAAAAGAGCTAAAACCTGTCATAATGTAAAATCACTGCTGACCCACAGGAAGTCACCAGCTCAGTCACTGATTAAAAGCATCTCATAAAACACATCCAGTGATGGTACATCCTTAACTCTTGAATGATTTTTCACCATTTTAGATGACAAACTGTACTACAGTTTAAATCCCCTTAACTTGTACAAATAATTTTTGAGAGTGTCTGAAAACGTAAAGATCTACTTCATCTTTTTAGAGATCAATACCACAATATTACACAGAAGACAATGCAGTAGATTTATTAAAGACGTTAACATAGAGCTATTTGTGAGTCTAAAAGGGTGATTTGCTTGGATCCATCTAAAAAGGAAATTAATATTATGGGGTGATGTGGCAAGCTGAGGACTGGTCAGGTAGTAAAAATTAACACCCTTAAAGAAAACAATGAATAAGTAATTTTTACTTTCATAAAACCTTCATTGAAAAAGCACAGCTTGAACATCTAAACCATGTGGTGAAAGAGGCAAAAATTCAATCCTGAACCTAATTTGAGCCTTGTCCACACATCAAATTTGCATCACGATAATAAGATTGGCTTAGAAAGAGCAACCAACAGTGAATACGCTGCAATTATTTCAAGAGATCTTTATTGCAAATTACCTTACCCTGTACTCTCCCAGCAATTCAGTGGCCATGAAGAGCTTTTTTGCCTATTTTAAAGATAGTGGAGTTTAACACGGTTCATAAGCAAGGCTCGTGTTCTGTGGGAGCTGAGTAGGACCAGAGTGCTGCGTACTGGGGCTGTCCCATCACCTCCCTCTGTCCTTCACCCACTCCTAGTACAGCAGATAGTCACACCGACCAGTTGGGTTTTGTTTAATGGCATTTCCATAAACACAGTATTCGAAGGACAAGAGAAAAGGAAAGTTAAGAGGAACGACCGCAGTGGATGACAAAAGTTTTATCTAAAAAGAATCCTCTTCCAGAGGCAATAACCAGGCTTTGGACAAATGCTATCATCAGATTAAGCTCTGGTTACTTTGCATAAACAAATCTATTCATCACAAAAAATCAAACCCATAATACTTAGCATCAGAAACAAAGTGTGAATCTTAGAGTGGAACTAAGTCATTATCTCTTTCAAAACGCTTTTTCCATTCAGTAAAATACCCGCTGCCATTATAAATTGCTAAAGTGGAAAAAGGAGTCAGAAACAAAGGCACATAATTTTTACAGTTTTTTGTTTTGTTGCTGTTAAGTACAGACACTTTCAGCCTGCAATCAAAAGAATAGTTTATGTCAGAGGAAAATAAAATAGTAAGAGGAAAAACAAATTAGGCCTTGGTTCTTTATTCTTAACGTTGATATTTAATTCTTATATATAATAATCACATTTTAGACCATAACAACAATATCCCTACTTAAGTGATTTACTTCAACTAAATTAAAAGGTTAATTATATGAATGAAAAGGATAATTATGCAAAATGAAAAAATATACAAAATCCCATCATGAATCTTTAAGATGACATCTTTATTGTGGACTAAGAAATAAACCTTGCTTACCTCTTACAAACAGGTATGTGTTTATTTTCTGAGATTGTGCCAAAAAGAAATTCATGATTACAGCAGCAAGGAACCACTAACGTTAGTTAGAGTCTCTCTATTCTCATCAGAAAGAAAAAAAAAAATTAGTATAAACTAACTTCATCCTTCGAGCACAGAGGTTACTTCAAGGACCTTAAACACTGGAGAAGTGCATGTTTCCATCAGAAACCTGCTCAGTAAAACGCATTCAGTCTATCATACCCGGAATCAAACTTATGACTGCTTGACATGATTATGAATCAAGTAGCTGGCTTATTCCCAACTGCATTATTTTTCACCTCTATCTGAAAAACAAAAGTAAGCAAACCAGGTAGATAACTCAAACCCTTGATATAAGGGTATTTGTCCTTACTTATTCACAAGCTCACTTTTGTTCACCTTGCCAGGCATATTTTTTGTCACCCCAAATGTCCCAAAGGCGGCTAGTCCAGCCATGCTGATTCCGGTGGGATTTCTTCCCATTTGCTAAAAGCACGGGGTTCAGATACTGCGGGGTCAGAGGACAGCGGCTCAGGACTCGGAAGATGGCAACCTGGCTTAAGCCTTACCCCCAGAAACACTGCCTGTCCGCTTGCTACGGCGGATGCTCAGTCGAAGGACATCCGGAAGAAATTCCAGTCGCCAGGTCTGGAACCACAGTAAGCCAAATGGTTACAACTGGCCTACGAAGGAAGACGGGCTCACGCAGGAAGCGAGGCCGGATGAGTAAGTCCTGGAAGTCTCACCACCTCGTCCCTTGGGCACGTGCAGCAGCCAGCCCTCCACAAGGACCATGGCGGTTTAAACCGTGCAGCCCTCCAAGCCGCAGTGACTGCGGTCATTAGAACACACCTCCAGCTGTCCTCATTAACTCAATTTCACACTGTCTCTAATCACATTTTAATTTTAAAATAACATATTTCCAATGGTGCATTTCTATTCCTTCCCATTTTACATGGGATTTGCATTTCTTAGAAGCAATTGGCTTCTTTGGGCTCGCACACTTCATTTGAGTCATATGTTAAAACCTGCTCTGCTGTTAAACAGCCGTTCCCTTTTGATAAGATCCAACGAGAACTAGAAATGCAAATGCACCAAAATAAAAAGGGTAAGTTTGCGTCTAATTTGATGCAGGCGTAAAATAACAAGCAAATATAAATGCGCCAAAAAGTAGCATTGAAAGCCACTTTTCTTCCAAGTCCCAGCTCTTATTTTGCTGCACATGATTGCCTAGAAACTAGGATAAATGAAGCTCTATGAATACAATACCTAGCAAAATGATTGCAGCACAGAACAGGTAGTTTGCGTTCTATATTTAGCATGTATGAATATGTTAGTGCTGACATGAAGAGCTATTAGAAACACCTACAAGCGTCTCCACCTGAGCTTTTGCAAATAAGTTTTTCATGGTAAACACAAGATGAAATATTTAATACTTGAAGTTTATGTTTTGGAGGGGCTTACGTCTCAGACCATTCATCACAGCTTATCAGAAGTGCACTACAGGTTTTATCTGAGCCAGCGGATGGAAATACCTTGAAGCTATCAACTTTAGAGAAATGCATAAATAATATCTGTTTGTATTTAATGAACAAATGGAGATACATTCCTAGACTGGTAGATTAAAGATACAAGATTAGAACTTGTCTCTCCTTCCTCTGAAGTGGGAAACACAAGACAACTTGCTAAGGGACAGACAAATCGGTACCACTTTTAGGAGGAAAGCACCAAGCTTACACTGGTGAGGAAGAAGCTAAAAAATAAATGTAATGAAGTCTACAGAGTGTCTGTCTTTTTCTCCTAGCATGCACCTAAAATGGAAAGGTACTGGATTTCCACAAACTTGGGAAGATGCTTGCTTTCCGTGGCAGGAGGGAGGAGCCCCGCCACGTTTCCTCTCTCCTTGCCACATCTCAGATGAAGCGGGGAGAAGGACAGCCTGCGACTCCAGCCCTGAGCTGGCCTTCCCAAGAGCTTGCTCTGAAGACATGGAGGTGAGGAGGCAGTATCAAGACGTCAGCCTACATAATTATCATCCTACTAATTCCTTCAACTGTGGTTCAGGCATTTTGGGAGAAAGCAGAGAAGCGGCACAGAATCCAGCAGAGCAAGCTGCCGACACTGCAGCCTGGTCCCCTGCCATGCCTTGGGGGGCACGAATGGAAGCAGCATCTCACCAGCAAAACGCCAACGGAGCCCCAGCCGCAGCCAGCCTTCCCGCGGAGGCAGAGCACCAGCTAACCGTGCTGGGGAAGCGCTGCAGACGCCCCAGCGACAGGGAAGGTTTCCAAAAGGGCCTCATGTTTTACGAGCTCAATCACCGCAGCAAATCAATGAGGCCTGCCTTTCCAAGCCATTCGTAAAATTAAAGCTAATGTGGTGTCAAGTACGTAAAGAAAACAAACAGGAGAGGAAAAACAAAAACTCAAACGTTTTCCCCTGATCTCTTGAGCTAAAATAATCCAAGATACTGCATAGGACAGATGTACTGTAAGCTGAATTAAGGCAGACATTGCTGAGACTTAGGGTGATGCTATTCTTTCAGTAGACCCTTCAACAAAAATCTTCTGGTGTCTTTTTCTTGTTAGGTAACCAATTTGCATTGCCACACAGCTCAGAAAACGTCACTTCACATTTCAAATTCATACATCCTGCCAAAATGTATTTGAAGTGTAGGTGTAAGGAGACAAAAATACAGTCTTTTTATTTTTGAAAAGAAAGAAAAGATGAAATAGGGAAAATATGAGTTGAACTGTGGAACATAACTAATCAGGTTCATAAAAAAAGGTGAAACAGTACAATATAACCAATTCTCCACAGAAATCACTTTTAATTTATAAAAAAATCACTGTCAGATTTGCTCTTCCCATTTGCCTTCAGATTTGCTACCAGCTACGGCTCCTAAAACTGATGATATGAGGAGGAGAAGGAAACGTCACCTCACTACTTTTTATGGAAGAAGTAATACACAACATCAGTCAATGTCCTCTCAAAGAAGCCCCAAGGAGTTTCCAATCCTTCATCAGTCTGGTATGAGTGTCCCACTGACACTGCAAGAAGTGTCTCTTCTGAGTGCACATGGGTATTGACCTGAACCACACGTCCTTCCACCAGTGGAGATGACCATGCTTCTGTCAGGGTGGTTTTGCTACGAAGTGGTGATTTGGGATTCCTCTTCTGCTACCAAGCAGAGAGTGTAGCTGCTGTCAATTTAAAGACCTTTTCTGGACTAGTACAGACAGCTTTCTAAGGGCAGTAAGTAGAAATACTTAAATGTTTGTGACTGGTGTCTGATTTAGAGTGACTGAAACTATCTTACTGCATCCACAGAAGGGGCAAAGCAACAACTGCATCACCTTGGTTCCACCCAATCCAACCACTTGGATTATATGACTCAGAAACTGTGCTCTTTCAGGCTTTTGATTTCTGCTAACTGGAAAAGTTTATGACAGTAACACACATCATGATACAGATCCTAACAACTTGACAAAGAAATACACAGTTGACATTGCCCACATCTTACTTCAATCTCTTTGCCTTCACTTAGAACATCTGGATGTGATACATGAGCACCTACAAAGTATGGACAGGAATCTTCCCACTATGAGAGGCAAGGCTTCTATTTAAAATTTCCATAAGGAATTTCTTACTGTACTGTGATCCTGAATAAATATCTCTTACAGCATTCTGCTACTAACTTCAGAAAGTATCACAAATACTTTACCAATGAACTAGTTACCAAATCTTCACCACCACAGTATCTGAGAAGAGTAGTCATTAGTGGAACTTCTACTTGCAATATTATACTGAGCTAGCAAATGGAAAAAATACCACAAACAAAACAAGCCCTGCTCCTGAAAGAAGTCTATGGCTCAGGCAAGAACTGAGAACATGTTTATGAAGAGTCCCTTTCCCACGTACCTTTCCAGGAACGTAATCTTTTTATGAAATATGTGATTCCTGTTCATGGTCTACATGCAATGAGGATGCCATCTTCAGAAAGAAATGGTAGTTTCAGTGAGGTACAAGAGAAATCAAAGATCTCATTCTGCCTATCTCTTTTGATCTATTTAGAGTTCCTAAGACACATGGCATTTTGTCATTCTGAAGTTATATTTAAGTAGGAGCTGCGTACATTCTCCATAGGGAAAAAAAAATCAAGGAAAAAATTGTATCATGTACTTAATGCCTAATTATGGTAACAAACTGAAGGAATTTTCACACCTGATTGGGCTAAGGACCTTTTACAGAATAATCCCTGAAAGTTTTATTTGGAACCATTACAGAATTGTACTATCCTTTTAGAAAGTCTGTACCTGGGAATCTACATGTAACTGGTGATGGCATCAATGCCTACTGGCAAATAATGGACTTACAGTTTTTCCTAACTACTACACCTCGTGCCATAAGGAACCCCTCTGTTCATTTCTGCATGATTTGGGCAGAGTCGTTGAACATCCATTCTTTGATAGCATTTGTACCAATAAAAATGGTATGTGACAGCATATGCAACAGTTCCTATTGACGTTAAGGGGAAGAAAAAAAGATTACAGACCCAACTTGTTATTACAGTCTCCTATTTACGGGAACGGAAGGGGAACTATTTCAGAGTTGCAGCCTGGTGAAACAGCCATATCACCCTTATTATTAGCTGCCTGCACAGATTTGGCTTGGAGTATTTCCATTTTCTCCAGTGACACTCAGACTGCCAGAGACTGAATCCACATTAGCACAGTTGGTATTGGTGGGAATTACCAGGACGGTGCCAGTTCTTAGCAGTACTATCCAAATGGAATTAAGACGCCACATATTTCTCCTGGTTTAATATTTACTCTCAGGTGAGAAGAGAACGGATTGAATTTTCAAGTAAAACATTAGTAAGGACAGCACCATTGAGCTGCAGACCCTGAAATTCTATACACATACTAACAGGACTGTATGTATCTGGAAAAAGGCTGTACGTTCTCAAACCTTCTCTTCCTGTTCTCCATAAAAAGCAAAATATCTATGCAATTCTAAAACTTTGTGGTTAACTTATTTTAAGACAAGTGAATTCAAGGTCTAATCTTCTGTTTCAGGTAAGATATATTGGAGGCAGAAAACTAGAATTGCATAGTAAGCTAATTCATCACTATGCAATGTCCAGAAAAAGATAATAAAAGCAGGCAAAGTGCTCTGCAAGCCTGTTCTCTGTCCTGTTTGTTCTAGCATGCCTACCCTGTCTGTATAGCCCACTACACAGTGTTTTACCCCCAGACACACTCACGAGGCCACAGAGCAGAACTCCAAAACTATCACAGCAGTGCAACCCTGCAGTGCCAGCTGTGGAGAGTGGAGGGAAGTGACTGCCAGAGGCGTGGAGCATCACCACCTGCTACTTTTCTTGTACGCCTTCAGAGAGCAAGACCAAACACTTCTTGGAAGTAAGAGTGCAGACAACTCAAGAAGGGAAGCAAGATGTTGATGCAGGAGTGAAGCATCTGTGTACTCCCATGACCGCAGAAACCAGTTCTACAGAGCAGCTGGAATTTCAGATATACTGTTTTGTTTAATCAATAACAAACACTATTTATTATTTAATCAAGAAAGAACACTATTTGTAGGGTGAGATAAAACCCAAGTAATCAGTATATAGGATTTCTGCATTTCTTTGTAGGTCATATGTTAAGGCAATTTTGTCTTGTGCATGACCCAGCTGCAGGAGAAGGTAGATAGCTCCAGTTCTGCATTCAGCTACAGAGGTCAAGCACCCACAAGCGACGTGCTGTCATGCCCACAGACCTCCAGAGGCTTCTCTCTCCATCTGTTCCTAAGTCTATGCCCACCAGTGAAGCAAAGACACCAGCATTTCCATATGACAGAGAGCACTACAAGAGCACAACAGGTAACAAGGCGATGGGAACTGGGGCAGGTAAATAAAGTGCTGAACTCTTAACTGGACACAATGGTGTTTTTCAGGAGATATTCTACAGGTTACCAAGTTTTTCTTGTGTTCAAATTCAAGTATCTCTTTGTAATCACACACCAGAGTCAGTTGTTTGCATGACTGCACAAACAGCAAAGCCATTAACTAAATTAAGAAGTTGTAAAACAGTATAAAAAGCAACAGCAAGAGTATAAGAAGAGAGTAGTTTTAACTATCTCTGAATTACAAACGCATCCTGTGGTTTTTTACCATAAACAAAAATTAAATTCAGCCTAGAATTCAAAACCTTTTATTTATTGGTTGATTTCTTGATTTATTCACAAAAGGTACAGTACTTCAACAAACTGAGTATGCTTTTGCAGCCATCAGAGATAACCAAACTAGCTATAGGGCAGTAACTTCAAGGCACTAGTGTCTGTAACTTAAATATATATTTTGCTGAAGGAGTTAAGTTTCATTAGTAATCCACAGTAACACCACACACAAACCCAAGGCCACAAAGATGAGGCAATGGGAATTGCAATGTATTTCCTAAACACAAGGCAGAGGATTCTTATGGCAAGCTTAAAATTAACTACAATAGTGGCAGTCTCACTCATCTTATTTGTAGAGAGCAGCATCTTAGGAAAAGAAATCAGGTTACGTCCTTTGCTCTTTTGTGAAGGCACCAAGGCGGGAACATGGAGCACAAACCTGTAGACAGCTTCACCAGCTTCACTTTTAAGCCTTAAAATGCAACTCCCAGAAGTTTCATTGTCAGATAATAAGTCAATATTAAATATTATCAGTTAGCTTTGTAGGAAATGCTGAAGAGTAAACTAGTAACTCAGGTTCAGTCCGAAAATAAGAAAAGGAATCATAGAGCAATAATTTGAATGCATGATTTCTCCTTAGAGTATAAAGAGACATCAAAGCTGAGATTTGTGAAGAGTCAGGAGGAAAATTAAGCTCCGTGAGAAAGATAAGATATTCCCATGCATCCGGTGAGCAAATGACCCATTTCCTATCCAGGATCCTCATATACTGAGATCTTCTCCTCTTACCAATGCGTAAGTCACACCATCACTGCAAACACCTGGCAACGTGCTGAGGGCCAGAGCGGTACCCTCATTCCCATTCCCACAAGGATCCCAGTGCCAGAGCTGTCTGCAACGGAAACTCAACCTGAGGCTTCCTACAGCCTCGGCTAACCTACTGTGCACAGAAAATCCCTCCCTGTTACGGAGGCCTCTCACAAAAAATACACAAAGTTTCTTGCATCATGCTATCTGAGGGTTAAGATCTCTAGGTAATACGGGTCACTTCAGTTTGCAATTCAACCCTTTTGCCAGGACAGATTTATTTTCTAGCTAACATAAATTAACCCAGTTAAATAGAATTAATCCATTATTTGTGGGGTGAGGGGAAATAAAAAGAAAACAATATACCCTGAAGCATTTTCTTCTGGGATTAAGTCTTACAAGGCAAAAACGTAGGATGTACCAGAGCGTGACAGCATCAGAGGGAAGGAGGCCAAAACATTAGCCATGGCATACTGATTTAGAAAGACAGGTTATGATAATTACTTTTATACAGACACTTTGGCATAATACTATTTGAGATTAATGAATTCAGATAAGATTTTACAGTATCAACTCCACCGGTTGTCCTGCCGTGGGTCTAACACATGTTTAGAAGAAGCTGCCTCCAAATGTAGTGAGGGGAAAAGGACCTCTGTAGTCCTGAACTGCCAGAAACTAGATGCGGATGGAAAATTGATCTTCTGTCCTTCATCTGTTTGACTGAAGGCAGAAATTGACTTCCAGCAAGTTATTAATTAAACTTACCAAGCAAAAATTAATCCTTGATGGGTGGCTATCACATTATCTTTCATTATTCAGAAGACTGAAATCATACTGTTCTAACTCACTTCACCTTCATTTCCCCAACCCTGGAAGAAGGAGTACTGAAGTGCTACCCACAGCAGGCTAAGCCATTAAGAGTGGCATCAATTATTGCTACTATTCTTGCTTCTGGGTTAATTCCTGTCAGATCTAAGGTCCAGCTTTCTTAAAAGCAGACATTCATTAAAAAATTTCAGACAATGCAAAAGGGATTTCATTCACGAGGTTAATACAAATGAAGCACAGATCAGCATTTGGACCGGGTCATCTGTAGTGAATGAAGTACCAGAAGGAGCTTCAAAAATAGGAGTGCAACAGACATCTGCTAAGGACTCATCCTGGCAGCAGTTGTTGACTGCGCTGGAAAATGCCAAGTACATCTTCCTACCTCCACTTCAGATGCAGCTGGGGCAGATGCCATTGCAAACGGCAACAGCGTGGGAGCGAGCACTGGTACCAAACCGGGGTTGCAGGGGAAGGCTTGGGCTGGAGCTGCTGATCAAACACCCTTCCCCAGCAAGAGGTGTTCACAGCCCATGACAACTGTACGGTGCAGGATGACAAAGTCACCACCAAAAACTCAAAGAGCTGTGTAGAAAAAAATGGCCAAACTTTCCAGAGATGAAAATCAAACCCAGTCCATCCTACACTAGATATGAAAATGTTCTCCAGTCCCATGAAAAGCACTAGTTTACAACAGACACAGAAACGTGCACGTTATAGGAACCGCTCTATCCGGCCTCACTGTTGGAAAAGCTGGTTGTTACCATCCCACCTCTCAAGGAGATGATTTACACTCTCATTACCAGCCACTGAAAATGCCTCGCCTGTTTGGGCAGAAGAGAGACAACCTGGCATTACACTTTTGGTATAAAGAATCCTTTCCCTGGACATTTCCAAGTGACCAAAGGCTGAGCTCTGCTCTGTGTTTTTTGAGGAAGAAAATATCTAGAACAGATTTTCACGTGTTCTCCATTTGTCCATACACAGCTTCAGCCATGGCACCCCACAAATGATGGCATGCCAACCATTCTTGCTTGCAAACACATTTCTTTTTTGCTGGCACATGCGAGCTACATGCAGCTACCTCTTCTGTGCATTGGTGAGCGTATAGAACATTTAACACCATAAAAACACATCCCTCAGCTTAGAATATAGACTGCAATAAAGCAAGAATTGAATTGGTCTATTATCTCAATATGTGGTTTTAATTACCTCTAACTCATGGCAGTCTGTTCATTTGCATCTTTCAGATGAGACCTTAAATATCCATACCCTGTGTGCCTGCCTTGGACAAAGAAGATAGCTTGGGGCTTTTTGGAAAAAAACCTAGATTCCTGCCTCGTTGTCCTTGGCTGCTACAGTCCTCTGAGGTGGCTGCAATTCAGCAAAGCAATAGGCTTGCAGCCTGGGAATTAGGATGGAAATTGTTATATGAATGCAAATATTGTTCTAGATCTTTTCTTAAAATATTGGGTGGGGGGAAAGGTGTGCTTTTTTTTCCACAGAATTTACCAAAAAGCATTTGTCTATTCACCAGTCCTTAAAAATGAAACGAGGTTCTAATTAAGGACCAATAATTCACCAGTAAAAAGAAAAAGGAAAATCCAACAAGAGTAGCCAAAAAGGCCTAATTTAAGATGAAACAGATCAAATGACTATGTCATAATTTAAAACAAAACATATCTAAAAAGGAACCAAAGGAGTAAAAACCAGTAGAATTTAAAATGGATTTGGGGGAAGTTAAGAGAAAAGCAGAGAAAATGGAAGACAAGGTATAAGACCTTAGCCACAGGAGCCGATTACTGTTCATTATTGACTGAAATCCCGATCTGTTATAACAAAAATGCCTAATTACAGTCTGAATGTGTCTGGCTCTTTGCAGGGCATCCAGAGAAGATTACTCTGCCCCCACCTCCTTTTACACCGTAGCCACAATCTGGGTCTTCAAGTCTGACAACAGCAAAATGCCAATCAATTTTTATGGGAAGTGGCAGCTTCAGAATTACATTTCACGGCATCTTCTCACTTCAAATAGAACAAACAGTCCTTTAGTTATGCCATGCTTATAGGAACAGCAATACTGAAGCACCAGGTTTAAATATGAAGCTTCAGACATGTTACACCGTTGTTTTTAAGCACATTAATTAAATGTTTAAGTCATTGGTAAGAAACTGCTGCAGCTTACAGCCAAAGCACGGTATGGACCTGACAGTGTATGTGAAATCCTGTAATTTTAACCAAGTTGTCACCTCATGCTACAGCTAATCAGCTTCCTCAAATGTATCCCGACTATCTATTGCATCTGCACAAGTCTGAATCCTTCGCCTTCACTTGTTCTTACCAGAATCCTCCCCCAAGCCACAAGCCTGCGGATGAGGACAGGTGCAAAGTAAGCCCATTACTTTAAGAAAGGAAAATCACTTTTAATTGCCAGCTTGCAGCCTGAGCTGCAGCAATACATCGGCCTGTAATTTTGATCTTTGCCTGAAGATACGCGTGGCACTAGGGCAGCCTTTAGCAGCGCCGGACTGTTTCAGATGTTGTGGCTGACAGCTCCAGCTCCGCAAGCCGGGAGGGCAGGGACGGGCTCCAGCCCCGGCTGGCTCGGCCAGCAGCCCCTGCGGAGACAGCCCTGCCAGGGAGCCCCCTCCTTACGGGAGACTGGGCCTATGGAAAAGTTTAAACCACCTGAAGATCTGCCCAATAAAATCAGCTCCAATTCTGGAAATGAATCTTCAACGCGGTACTAAAAGCCAACTCTATTTCTTTTTTTCTGCACTATTTCATTTGAACCGGTTAGCCACACACCAGGAAATAACACTGGAGGAGGTTAAAAAAAAAAAAAAAAAAGAATACAAATGACAAGGAACAGTTGTAAATAAATCAGGGTGGTTTCATAAAGTGCTAGCCACCAATGCGAGAATTCAGAGGGTAAAAGCAGCAGATGAAGTCAGGGGCTCTGGGCTGGCTTTACCCTCAGCAAGAAGTTTGTTTGGAAACAAACTGGCAAATCTAGTGCCCTCTCTGCTCTGCCCTTGCAGGCTTATCATGTTTTGACTAAAAGGTTGTTTTCAAAGGGTGAGCAAGTTCCCAGCACAACCTCATTAAACTCTCTGCAACCACTTCCATGAAAAAAAGTGCACAAATGATACATTGTGCAAATTCCGTTTCTCTGCAGTAAGTCTACTACAGACAGTTTCTTGGTATCGAATATTGGCAGGGCAGTTCCAATAGAATCGGTAGCCAAACACTGTACTTAACATCTGCCTTTTTAATAACTATCTCTACTTCTACTGAACAGACTATTCAATTTAATAGACAGTTGTAAAATTCTAATAAATCTTGTGACTGGCATCCATCTATTACCTCATTTTAGGGTTCTTGTTTTCTATAATTTTACAGAAATGGTAGCTTTAGGTTGTGAGTTTGTTGTTTTTTTTTTTAAAAGGAGGTTTGAACTTGGAAAAAAATAAGAAACACACCTCACGGTTTCAAAACAAGGTAACAAACACCTCCATTCATGACTAACTGCCTGTTCCCATTCTGCAGGACACTTCCCTAGCCAACCACCCACCCCCTTCTCTTTTTAAATAAGGCTGCAGCTGGTCTCCAAGAGGGTCTAAATTAAGGCAAGAATGCAATACAACGTGCATGTGCATGAATTCAGATCTCTCCACACCCACTGAAACACATCTCCAGAGAAACAAAAGGATGGTACAGCAAGGGACGGAGAAATCAGCACTTGCGCTATGTGATACTAATCTTACAAAGCAACTGCTACATGTCTTTCAGGAGTTAACTAGTCTACCTCAACAATTCTTAATCATCTTTGATTGGTAAGAAATCTAGAATATTAAATAGTATATACTTTAAATTACAGCTTGTGTTCTTTCATAAAGTAAGAAGGTATTATAAGAATACAGAGCTGGAGATTGCAAATGATGTTGACAAACATATTTGTAAGTAACATGAAATAAAATAAAGACAAATAGAATAGAAGATAAGATAAAATAAAGTAAAATAGTCTTTTAACAGACTGTGGTCTCAAAGAGAAGAAAAGTGGAACAATGTTCAGAAATAGACAATATTTACCTTAGAATATCTTTGCATGTTGGAAGTTAAAGATCAGACCAACGCATGCTCTATCGAAGGCCAAACCCAGCAGCCAAAATCCAGTTTCCCTACTGCTTGTGTGCTCTGGCTTTTATTTCTCATTCCAGGAGTAAAACAAACCTCCTCAAAGTGAAGTGAAAAGGCTTTGCACCTCCCGTGGATACCTTCACATATACAATAGATGTCTCTGGGTTTCTCGCACTTCCACTCCGGCCAGACGTAGAACACAGACAAGTACACAGTCTTAACGTGATGGAAGATGGAGCGAAGTACTTTACTGGCCACTTACCAGCCGACCATGTATATTAACCTCATAGTCTGAGCATATGATCCCATTTACCTCCCTCACATGCTAACCTCCCTATTCACTTCTGTCTTGCATTCATCGTAGGCTTCCACTTCTCCTTCTTTCTTCCTCCCCTTGCTGTAACACGTCCCCTATTTCACTAGCAGCTTGTGGTTCCGCACTCGTAGTTAGCCATGATAGAACACGGACTTCTTCTACGCATCAAGAACTGATCCAGCTACAGAACGCTTCTGCAAAGTTTTCAAGCCAGACCAATTTCCCTGGCACAGAGGCAGGGATGGCACGGCAGTGGGTGCTTGGGGAAAGGGAACAGCAGGAATCACTGCAGTAAGAAAGCCTACCACGGGCCAGCAGCCGTCGGCTGGTCTCTCCCTGCTGCTGCCCTCCCCGGGTTCTTGCGTGAGCGTCACCCCCCACCTTGGCAGCTCTTAGCAGGAGTTCCTCATCCTCCGGGATGCAACTAAGCTTTGTTCGTCACTGTCCCAGCAGTGACATGTGCAGCACACCCTCAAATCTCTGCCCCAAGAACCTCTACTGAAACAGTGTGGCTCAAATACCAGATTTTAAAGCTTTTCAACTCATACGTTTTGTTCATTAAAGAGATGGAAGTGAAAACTTACTTAGATGAAATCTGGATAGGCATACTCTTGTTATTCATACTAGCATACATCCAAATCATCATTTATTTCTGTGCATATATAAACTGATGAAGGATGAGAAGAATGTGGTCTTTTTTTTTTTAAATCCTATTAAAAAATGAACTAGTGAAAAATTCCCAACTTACTAAGCCATTATATAGTCCGACTGAATAATTTTGAGCTATATTGATTTAATGATATTACTTGGAGCTACAACTAACTGGTATGTTATTATGTATTTACAGAAAATAAAGGAACTAGAAGTCTAGCAGTACAGGTTAATCAAACTGTCAACAAACCTTCTTGGCTGCATAGCATAATTCACACAGCAATCTCAAAATACATTATAGAGTATTTTATACACCAAATAAAATTAGCAGGTTTTATTTTATAAATAAACCACTGTCTCCTCTAAGCTACAACAATATTACTTTTGAGGCCAAGAGAAAGGAAAAAAGCCTCAATAGTAACATCGGAGTTGGAATTTTGACTTGGGATGCTGCTGCACGTGTTCAAACTTGGTCAGAGTGTGGGGAAGATCCCAGATGTTAACAGCAAAGCCCAGAGCACCTTTTGTGGGATGAGATGAGCAGGACCTCAGCTAAGACTTCACTGGGTACACCCACATCCTAAGTGCAGAGCTGCTACAGATCACTGCTGTGCCACAACGCACAGGCAATGGGACCAATCAGACCTCAGTGGAAATTTCAAAAGCTCATTTTATTTGCTTTTACTGATGAAGTTATATAGAAAAACTCAAATTCCATTCAAACCAGAGGAAGCAGGAACTCCATCAGGTTAAACCCAACCTCAGTCACACCTCTGCCCTAACACACAGGACCAACATGTCCTACACCAGAATTTACAGCTGAAGAGTAAGAAAGCAAGAAATTGAGAGATCCTGGTGTCAAAAGGTGTCAAAAAAGCCTCGCCTTGCTCCAAGGCATTTCAAAGATGTACAAAACTTTGCAACTCTTATTTATTCACACACATAACTTCAACTGAAATGTTGTCTGATCCCAGCAAAGCCTCTTCCAGAGGGAAGCGGATAGTCTCTAAATAGGTGGTTTAAAATACCTTGCTGCAGTCTGTGGAGGCTGCTTTTATAACCTCCCCGCTCTCGTTCGCGCTGCTTAATGACAAAACTGCAATGCTCAGCATTGCATGGGCCATGAATCATGGGGTGATAGCAGTTACTCAAACAGAAAATGCATGACATACTGATTCAACACGCTGAATGGAGTACATCCCTGTCCTATAAGGTAACTCAAATTATGGTGGGGGGTTGGAACTAGATGATCTTTGAGGTCCCTTCCAACCCAAACCATTATGAGTCTATGATTCTATGATTAGTTTAATTTAAACTTTACCCTCCAGGCCAAGGCTTGCATTCAAATTTCAGATAATAACACAGGCCCTGGACTAAGTGCCCTTGAAATTAGCAGAAAGATTCAGCAGCGCTGCCAAAGGCTCAGAATTGAGCTCATGAAAGCAGGGTCCCCTTTGAGCCTACTCATCACCCGCCGGCAGGCTGGGGGAAGAAAAGGAGAAAGCAGGGACTGCAAAGGACTCCAAATACAGAGCATGGCTTCAGGCCCCAGCAACTCCTCATCCAGGCTACAGAACATCCAGCATCTCACCTCTCTTTTGTCTGTTGAAGAAGTACGTATTTCTGCAGTCCTTACTCGGAATTACTAAGACCAGAATGCCATCTGATTTCATGCACTTCGGCACACAATACCAAACACTTAGACAAATTTGTACCTCCCATCATACCTCTCTGATGCCACTTTCAAAGTTCACCTCCACAGAAGCTGTGCAAATCGTAGGTCTCCCAAAAGTCAGTGATGCCTGGCAACATCAGATCGCAGGGCACCTTGTCCCAAAATCACCAAAATACATCTGAAAATTCTGCCAATACTCTACATAAATTGGAATTAAATTTACTCTATGGGATAAATTGCAATATCTTACTCTGCACTCTCACTTTAAACAAGTCTAAACATCAAAGTGGAAGGTAACATCCTAGCTACATATTTTGTTGTTAAAATTACTTAATCCTCCTACAATAGTACCATCCAGAGACCTCAGCTGACACGCTGTGTTCTCTACCTTCTGCAGCAAAAGGAAGACAGCAGAATGGAAAAAAACACAACATGAAAACGCGTTGCTAGGATAAGACATCATGGAAACCAAATGCACTGCACTTAAATTGTGTGAAATTCAGTATGTGCTCTAACACAAAAATTTTTCATTTTCTCCAAAATTAAATCTTTTCCCTTTGGTGGATTTAGATTCAATTTCTTTTCTTTTTCTTATAGCTTACCTGAGTTTAAATTTGAAATGTTTTAACCAAATATTGTCTTAGGTTTTAATCTGTACCACTCAATAAGGATGATGGGACAGTATGGATCCAATTTGGGCAGATTTTTTCTGCTGGAGTCTTGCAGAACTATATCCCTAAATGTCATGCGAATTATTGCTCCGTATCAGATGCATCTGTCTTCCCTCATCCTGTACATTTCCAAAGCCCCAAGGACACTGAAGGAGAACAAATGGAAATGAAAATTTAGCTGCTCTGCAGAGCCTCAGGGGGCTTTTCTATTGATGTCTCTGGAGAGCAGTAAGCTAAGGTGGTATCCCAAATATCTCATTCAAAGAAAAAGTTTTCAAGAGCTATAATTTTTCAGCAACGCGTTTCAGGCACAGCCTATGGTTTTCTTGCTTCTGTAAAAAAATCCATTAAAGGTTCAAAAAACCTTCTAGTCTTTCAAAGATTAAATTCTCTTGGCAGACTTGAAATTACAACAATATCATGGGTTTCTAAACAGTAAGCCACTGTTTGCTGGCTACATCAATGGAATGTAAAAAAGGCACATTGTCACTTTGTAAGCGTACATCCCACTATGAAGCCACACATGCAGCGTACAGTATTTTCAGGATGCTTGCCCATTTTGAAGGAAACCCACAAAATGAAGTTATACGACCTCAGAATACCTGAGCACAGTCTCCAGAATGTCATGCTGTCACTTCCCAGCTAAGGTACTATATTTTTAAAATTAACTAAATACATTTCATCACTGTGAAAGTGCAAAGAAGACACTGTCACAGTATTTTCTCATAGTGTGATCACTATATTTTCCTCTCGCAGTAGTAATAATAGTAGTAGTAGTATAAGTGATTGTGCTTGTTAGAATTTGGATGGCACACTTCATAATGTCAAAAAGATCCCTCTTCCTTTACCTGCTGCTATCTGATGAAGCACCAAAGTTGTCATTATGATGTAACCTAAAGTCTTCCTCTAAGAATTCAGGCTTTGATTGGGAAAAAGAAGTTGCGCTCTGTTTACAACTGAGTATCTAGATGGTTCCTTCATATTAATGTGTACTACTTCCATGCATTTCAAAACAGGCTTTTTACTTTGCCAGAATACTGGCTAAAACTGTCCTTGTGCAGAATGAGTGTATTCTGAAAACCAAACAGATCTTCTAAGCAGGATGAGATACTGTTTCAAAGAAGTATACCTTAAGAACCAACAGATTTGCAGGTGACTCTGGAAGCAGCATAAGGTCTCACGGTCACAGGCTGCAGCTTGCAGAATTAAGTGTATTAGGAGAGCAGAAAGTAGGACTGAAAAGGATTTCATGGT
Organism: Aramus guarauna; assembly: GCA_013400195.1. Classification (NCBI taxonomy): domain Eukaryota; kingdom Metazoa; phylum Chordata; class Aves; order Gruiformes; family Aramidae; genus Aramus; species Aramus guarauna. The sequence goes on along the minus strand of VXBL01008406.1, from coordinate 264,350 downwards.
AGTTCTGGCAGTATCTTAGAACTGGTCTGAACATTTAGCAAGTTTCTTCAATACATTACTGTGTATTTCTATGGCTTACATATATCCAAGAGTAGCATTTTCATGTTCTCTTCTAATCAAGGTCATTTTAGGAAACATTCAAAACAGGAGTGGAAACCAATGAGCTGGAATTAGGGCACACCATAAGACAACTAGAGTCTACCCCAGAATGCAAAAATTCTGTTGAAGTTTGAGAGATTTTCCTTTGGAATAATTTTCAGATACAATCATCTTTTTAAATGGAAAGATGACTGCACGCCTGACTATTTGCTATCAGAATTTTAGCATTTCTGCAGTATCCAAGAGCTAAAAAGGGCATTCTTTGATCTGGCTAATATGGAAATAAGGGCACAGAGAGTACTTTCTTTAAAGTGAAACAGCTGTAACAATAAAAACTATTTGTGAAAGAGCTGAACAATTTTCTGAACAAAATTCTATTTAAGCTCTTTAAATTGAAAAGGGAAAAACCCCTCTAGTTTAACAGATACTGCAGAATCCTCCCTCTGATGAGCGATCGCTTACAGACATGGAAGTAGTTTGCCCACACTTTCAATCTGCTACCCTCGCACGGAGTACTGCTGGATCTCCTGGGGGGAGGTCTCCGACTAACATCAAATGAAAGCAGAAGAGCTTATGTGAAAGATATGCGGGCATCTAACTTCAGTGAAGGAAAAAAAGGTACAAAGTACCCTCACTGGCACAAGTTGGGAAGAAGAACCCTTCAGGATAAAGCCCAGCAGTAACTGTGAAGCAACATTTGCTTTCGTACCAAACGGTGCCCAGGGAGATTTCTACGCAGTTCTTTCATTCTTCACAGCTGCAGCCTGGGTCTGTTGCTAGTAAGAGCCCTCCCAACACCCAGCCCATGACGCTTCTGTGCAGGCTGCTAGATCAAAATAAGGGGAATGTGGGAAGAGGAGGGATGTCAGCTCACTACCAGCACTAGCCGAATCCTGTGAAAAGGGCTACGATAGAAGAAGCCAGGCGGGTTGTGCATTGTAAATGCGTGATTCATGGAACAGAGCCTCTGAGCTGCGATGATAGATCAGCAAAGAAACTGGCAACCAACAAGTGCTCCCAGGGTCAATAAGGAAATCAGTCTTTGATTTTGGTTTCTGTTGCCCACCGCAGCACTGCGCTGCTGCCTGCTTGTTTGCTCCGGAGCCCTTCAAAGCAGGGGTTATGTACTTGTGCAAGCTCTGCACAACAGCACCCTGCTTGCCACACTTCACTGTAGTGATGATGAATCAGTCTTAGTCAAGTTCAATGACGATAATGAAGCAAAGAGAAGAGAGCAAGAATGCTCTGATGTTAGAAGTAGTTAATTTGTTCAGTAGCAATAGCAAGGCCCTTGTTACTAGCAAGGATCTGGAGGGTTTCTTAAACAGCTTTTCTTTGTTTAAAGCTTTGTTTCCTGGATGTGAGAAACTAACAAATAAAAAAAGGCCATAAATAACTGTTCAAGACATTAACTCTTTTCTCCCCTGCTGTTTTTAAAAGTAGTGCAAGCTATAAACCACTCTATAAACATATCTTGAGCTTCCTGTGACTCCAGTGTCAAGCAAAGCTTTGCACAATACAATAGTATTAGTTTCCATTCCCATTCTGACTATGGATACAGTTTTAGTCTCAAGTAGAGCCTATTTTACAAGTTTGCTCTTTTATTAGGTCTCTGCTCCAATTACTTTAACATGACTCATTTTATATTTTTTATATTTATTGTACACTATTGTGTTGTATCGTTCACATACTTTCAGGGCACACAGTATGTTAAACATTGCTCTATGCAACACAACATTTCCACTTGCTTTTGCAATTATACATAGAAGATACTACCAGGCTACACTATTCTGAAGTAGCGTACTTCCTTGCAAAGACCATGCAACAGACAGAAGTTTACTGCATTTTAATTATAATTTTACCTTTTATTTTACTTAGCATTTCCTTTCTCTCTACAAAAGATTCTGCACTCATAATTAAATGACTTATGTATTTATGCAGCACATACACACATTATACCCACCCCCATTTCAAAGATTACTGCTAAACTCCCACAGTATTAATAAAAAGTAGTCACACAACATAAAAAAGAAGAGCTACAAACAGTAAGATCACAAACCTCCACCTGGCCAAAAAGCATGTCATAACAAAAAGCAACAGCAACAGCGGCAACTTCTACTCTGGAGTTCTGCTTCGCCTTTTTTGGTTTTCCATATATACGTACTTAGTGCTTTCCAAAATCATCTCAGCAAGAATTTTTAAGATAAATAACATCAGTTGTATCAAACACCCATCGCTTAACTACTTTTATTGCATATTTCAAGTGCTTTTATTGTACCTTTCAGTATCATTTTATTCACATCACTCAATCTGCCTACTAACAGCCACTTGTTAGGAGTCGTTAAGCTACTGATCAGCGAAGGCATACCTTACCCTGACACAGTTCAATCCTCTCTTACAGAGAAGGCCACACCAGCAACCAAGCAGCCAGTCCAGGGATGGGCAGATTTTTATAGATCCAGTAATTTTAAGTAAAGAAAAAACAGAAAAACAGATTTACAAGCCTTGGTCTTCAACCACAGTAGCGGATGTTTACCGTAACTGGTGTTTAGAGATTGAGATCTACAAAATGCTTGTAATGATACTTCCTTCAGTCTCCCCTGCCGTCCAAATCCTAGAGTAAAAATACAGTGAGCAAGCAGAGAGACACATACCAATGGTGTTAATAAATTCTTCAAAAACAAATGCATTATAATTCTGTTCATGTGATAAGGCAGCAAGAAAAGTATCTCTAAAAAAATAATCCATTCAGTGATTTCTCACACTATACGCTTCTGTGATTTTGACTATTTTTTTAGTTGATTAAAAAATTGATAGTAAAAGTAATGATTTGCTCTGAGTGTCCAAGTGTCAAAAAATTTTGACATTTTGTTAAATGAACATTCCCTTTACTAGACTATACAGTTGAGAGTTAGCATGAGAAAATGCTTTTGCATTTGAACCACACTTCTGCTGTATACATTATGTTGCATATGGTACCCTGCATGGCACCCAGGCTGCTAGCGAGAAACGTCTGTGCGAGCAGCAGTAAACCTGACAAGGTTCGCATCAATTCCTCTCTGCTGTTACCCACCAAACACTGGGACTGAACCCCGGCTCCACAGGCATGGATGAAAGCTTTGCCTTGACTTTGTCCAGGCTAAGACTCACTCGGAAGTTTCGGCTGGAGAAAAATGTGGTCTGTAAATCTTGTCTGGAACGGAGATAGGATATTTACATTATTCCATCCTACTGGTGACCAAGTCTTGCATCCACCAAAAGCAACAAAAGTAATGAAAGAAAATAGTTCAGGTCTGTGTTTCACAAATTTTGAAAGCTTCATGTTGAGCTGTCACCCAAAGAACAAGAAAAGAGCAACCATACTATTTCCTCATGTATCCAGAGGCAATACCTAGGAATGTGACAAGTGTACCTCTAACTTTGTTTCACACTGGACAAAACCAGCATCTTCTTAAGCTTCCTGTTGATACAACCTATTTACAATATTGGACACAATCACCTTTAAGTCTCCATTTGTCAAGACCATAATGTTTTTGCAATAAGCTTGAAAACAGCCATTGATCAATCTACTTAGGCAAACTGCTTCTAAGAAGCACATCACTGCTATAACGTATGTAGTAAGTTACCATTTTTCTACACTGTTACTTTGTTAGTGCCCAACAGACATGGATTAAAAATATAAATACAATATAATTTAAAAATACAACTAAAATTTCCCCATACGTCTCTATTCTTCTAGCAAATCCACAACTGTGAATTAGATATAATATTTGAAGGTCAAACAGATTTTTTGCAAAACATTTTAAGCCAACAGAGTCATAGAAGGCTTATAAAATCATTAAGACATATAAAGCTGACTGCAACCTTATAAAAAGCCTCAAATCTTTAGCCTAGATGACACAAATACAGCACTTCACACTGTAAGCGATTTCCCAGCAATGTAGGCCAGTTTACCTTTGCACCATGAAGAGTTTTTTGCATCTCTAGACTACAAGTAACTGCAGTGGTTATTTAGGGTGCAGACAACTCCACAAGGCACCGTGCAAGACCATGAGAATAACGGCTCATCGCTGCTAATGAGCAATGTCAAACATGGGTCCCTCTACATCTTGGGCAGAAAACTGCCTGGCTTGGCTTTGAGGATGGGATGAAACTATTTGTAGCTTTGTCACATAAAGCATCTGCGAAGCCAGTTAAAACACCTACTCAAAAAAACAAAAATTAAAAAAGAAAAAATCAGTCAGCAATAGAATACCAGGAAAAATAAGAGTGTACTTGAAATATTCTCCAAGAAATACAGTAAGGTAAGAGTCAGAATTTTCCAGTAATGGCTCCTCAGTGTTTCTTGGTATTTCTCTCCTAGATGAAAGCAAATAAAATGAAAACAAAAGATTTGTCTTCTGGGGAAAAGGATGCAGGGACCAATGACTTAACAGAAGTGGGTTTGGTTTTTTATAGTATCTGATGTAAATATTGAATCTCAAACCCTTGTTCCCCCAGCCAACCATTTCTGAAGACCTTTCCAATACTCCACATAAGATGGCAAATGAATATAGGTGTTCCAACTTCTCCATACCTCACTGCCCTCTGTAGATGGCCAAGGTGTGCTTCTACAGCAGGAGGCTATCACAACAAGAAGAGTCAAGTGAAATCCATGACAAATGGTCTAGAGTTACTGTCAGGACCTCCCCGTGCCTTCAGCAAACCCCTGCTCATGCTCAGAGGTGCAGACATGCATCCAGCGTTATCATTCTTCTGGCTGGTCCCAGCCAGGTGACACCAAAACCCTTAGGGACCTCTTATATTCAGTTTGCAGAGCCTACGCTATGTCCAAAATGTTCCAATCACATTAAGTTTCTAGGTTGTTTTTTGAGATAAAACTGACAAAATCAACATGTGTGCTGTTAAAAATTTTAATAACATGATTTTTTTTGATAAACAGGCAGATTCACACTTTCCACAAGTCAATCATCTTTGACTAATAAAGACTTAAAGGAAACTTCAAAGAACACCAGCTAATCCCAAATCTTTAAGGATCGTGCCTTTAAATCTTGCAGTTAAAACATGAGCAAGAAGCTGCAGCTGGTATGGAAATACTCACACTGGTGCTGGGGGTACAGGCAGAATGCTCTTGCAAAGAATTCAGGAATATCCTTGATACTTTCTGCATCAAACCACCACCAGTTAGAACACAGACATTTAATCCTGCGGCTGTCAGTAGAGCTAGGACACGGCTAAATTTTTTTGTGGATATGCCCTAAACAGTAATCTATATAGGAAGGGAAAATAGTAACATAGAAGGTAGAAGGTATATATAACACCGTTAAGAATTTGAAGATGTACTGAAATAGGAAGGAGATGATATGAACTCTTGTCACATCAGATCTTTATATAGCCAACCCAACGGAAGATAATGTCGTCCAAAACAAGTGCCGAAAACATGAATGCTGCTAACAATTTTTTTCCATCTATATTTCTGCCCTGATACTGTATGGCACTGTTTTCTGCAACACAATACACTATTTCATACACAAAAAGAAACACTGTCCACTGAAAATTAACATGTGTTAGGAACATTCCTCTGCAAGACTTAAGCGATTTAACAATGAGATTTGGGATTATCATCTGACTATATTGTTTCTAGGGACTTTGAGGCAAATTAACCAATTTGCATTTCCAGTAGTGCAGCCAGGCCTACAGCTTTTATCCCAGGTTGATATGCACACAGGGATGCGCTAGAATTTAATGAGAAACACTGACCAAGTATCAGGGTACAACTGTTGTTAAAGGTGCCACTGCTTCAAAGAGATTTTGTAACGTTGCATCAGTTTTGTATACCTAGAATAAATTTTTGCCAGTTCATACAAATAGATGTGACACAAGGATATTCACAGACGTGCCATGATACCACCAAAACGCATGAGAGGCAACCCCACCCACCTGGGGCTGGGAACACTAAAATGAAATTCAGGGATATACTTATGGGCTGCTTAGTTTGTCACTCAACCAAAACAAAAAAACACATGAAAGTGGTTATTAACTTTATTTATCATTTTACAAAGCAAACTGTAACAATTCATAAAAACAAATATCCAGAATATCCGAAACCACACATTAATAATAATAAAACCCCAAAACTGCAGATCATAGAATTAAGACTCCATTAGGCACATTGTTGCAGTAAGTGGCACCCATTTAGAAGACACAAGAGAGCCAAAAACAGCTTTCTATGTAGAGATCCAACATGAGCAAATGGAGCTAGATTAATACAGCAAATCGTAAAAATCCGGGATAAGAATGGAAACCAGGCATGTTTTTCCATTGTGTTTTTTTCTTTTGCTAAGACAGAAAATATTCTGTTTACTAAAACAGAAAAGATTTATGAATCTAAACACAAACGAGTAAATAACAATACTGAACAATTGCGTGCTGTTATCCATGGCCCTCTAACAAACGCTGCCCTAGTGCAAACAGAGTCCAACCTGTGTTTGATGTGACAGAAATGTTTCGATTAAGAAAAAGCATCAATCTACAGGACAACCTTTAAACACGCTTAAATACTGCCCTTCTGATGGGTTAATGTAAGCTCCTAATGGAGCATTTTCTTGAATCATGTCACAGTCAAGGGAGAGAAGAAATGGTCCATGGCAATACTAACAGCCCCATCTCACAGGCGATCTCCCAACATATCTTGACTTCTAAAGCTGCCTTTGCAGCTTCCTTTTTTGGTCTTACTGAAAATACAGGAAAAATCAAAATGCTAGCCCCAGAGTAGTTTCAGATACTACAAACTGTCGTTGCCATCAATAGCCGGGGTCCAGTCATTCTGAAGCAAAGTGGCAGTCAACCTCACTTCTTTTAATTTAAGATGGGACACAAACTATGGCAGAAGAATGTATCAGTGTTACAAGGCAAGAGAAATATTTTAAATATCCACAAATGTTAACATTATTACTTCTTGGACTATAATAAATAATTTCTGAAATCTGAAATTACTGCACATTTCTATGGCAGTGATTACTGTCATTTACTGATAACTCTGGTTATGATTATTTCATTTAAAACAGTTGTAAATAAGACTTTACACCTTCTTGATGGCAACCATACATTGTTAGTCTTGTATCTGAGTCAATCCCTCCCCTCTGAGCATAACTGCACCTTCTTAGAGATAAGTACACAAGCAGCCTGATATCCAGGTCAGGTACCTGGGCAGAAGTTTCGTAAGATAAATTTAAAAACCAAAACCATCCAATACCACATAATAGAAACACCTGTATGTTGGAAAGAATGTTTGTGCATCTCTATCAGTGAGGTACTGCGATAGCCTAGGGTGGAAGTATTATGCCTCAGTATCAAGACTGTCCCTATCTAGAACAGCACTTTAATAACTTCCTAAATTACATTTTTGTGCTCTGCTTGCTTCCCTACTCAAGAAGAGTCTAAAACAAAAGGGATTTAGTCCTCAAAACACTGAGACACTATGACAGAACTTCTGTTGCCACTCTCTGAAATTAGCACGACAATTAGATGGGTGTAAAAACCAGCAAGAACAAACGCAGCAGAACAGTGTTCTTTCTTCAGACACATTGCATTTATTTGTTTTTGAAATTAAGCTCAAGGATCTGCAGTTACAATTGCTACTACTACCCCAAGCATATATTCAGTTATGTATTGTTTCATTATTTCATACTATAATAATCCCCAGTTTGCTTTCTATTTTGCAAACAGTATCACAACAGTTGAATTGTTTTAAGCTTTTTCTGAAAATTTTTTTAACATGACAACTAAACTACCCACAGGCTGGCTCTTAATTTTTACTATAAGCTATCCTTCTGTTTTAGCAATATATTCTAAATCCTACACAAATTGAAAAATACATCAGTAACATGCAAGAAAATGGATTGAAGGAACTTACTTTACACATTTTCAGAGACGTGACAAGGGGGGAAAACGGGAAATTGTCACTGTCCCCCACGACATCCTTGTCTCTAAATTGGATGGACAACTCAGTGGATAAGGAATCAACTGGACGGTCATGCTCAAAGAGTTGCGCTCAACGGCTCAATGTCCAAGTGGAGAACAGTGACGAGTGGCGTTCCGCAGGGGTCAGTACTGGGACCGGCACTGTTTAACATCTTTGTTGGCAACATGGACAGTGGGGTTGAGTGCACCATCAGCAAGTTTGCCAACATCACCAAGCTGTGTGGTGTGGTCAACACACTGGAGGGAAGGGATGCCATCCAGAGGGACCCTGACAGGCTTGAGAGGTGGGCTCGTGTGAACCGCATGAAGTTCAGCAAGGACAAGTGCAAGGTCCTGTACATGGGTTTGGGCAATTCCAAACACAACTACAGGCTGGGCGGAGAATGGATTAAGAGCAGCCCTGAGGAGAAGGACTTGGCGGTGTTGGTGGACAAGAAGCTCAACATGACCTGGTACCAGCAGCCCACAAAGCCAACCGTATCTTGTGCTGTATCAAAACAAGTGTAACCAACAGGCTGAGGGAGGTGATTCTGCCCCTCCATTCTGCTCTCATGAGATCCCACCTGCAGTACTGTGTCCAGTTCTGGGGTCCCCAGTACAAGAAAGACATGGAGCTGTTGGAGTGAGTCCAGGGGAGAGCCACAAAGATGATCAGAGGGCTGAAGCACCTCTCCTCTGAAGACAGGCTGAGAGAATAGGCGTTGTTCAGCCTGGAGAAGAGAAGGCTCTGGGGAGACCTTAAAGCAGTCTTCCAGTACCTAAAGGAGCCTACAGGAAAGCTGGAGAGCGACTGTTTACAAGGGCATGGAGTGACAGGACAAGGGGTAGCAGTCTTAAGCTGAAGGAGAGTAGATTTAGATTAGATATTAGAAAGAAATTCTTCTCTATGAGGGTGGTGAGGCACTGGAACAGGTTGCCCAGAGAAGCTGTGGATGCCCCCTCCCTGGAAGTGTTCAAGGCCAGGTTGGATGGGGCTTTGAGCAACCTGGTCTAGTGGAAGGTGTCCCTGCCCATGGCAGGGGGGTTGGAACTTGATGATCGTTAAGGTCTCTTCCAACCCAAACCGTTCTATGATTCTACGGTTATATGAAATATAAATCAAGAAGAGAAGACAGTATTTTTTAATCAATATTTTTCCATAACCCACTCTTCCCTCCACCATATTCACAAGCCTTTGGAAATACTCACACTAAATACAAGTATAAAATTGCAGTTTCCAAAAAAAGTATCCTCTGAAGTCACAAACAGCTTGATCCAGCTTGCTTTTGGTTCTACAGTTACATTGCTTAAAATTGACATGAATTGGTTAAAATGCATTATCTGCTTACTGTTCTAAGACAGACATTCTTGGTTAAAAATGAAAAGTTTTATCGCTATGATGCAATCTAAAGCAATAGTTCTGAAACTGCATGGTGGATCCAGCGATGATATCAGCTCATGGAAAAAAATGGATTAAAAAAAAAAAATGACCAAAACACAGATGTCAAAACTCAGAAAAAGTATTTATTAGCATCTCTGAATAAAAGCAAATGCTTTCAATTTGGAAACTATTTTTCTGTCAGTTCTATTTTCTTCTTCCTGCTTTTCACTAATGACCTCTCCTCCTAAGGAAGCCAAGTAGACACTTTCATGCCAAGTCACCAAACGCGGGCTCAAGAACTCTGAATTGACACTACACAGTACGCAGCAGAGAGGGCAGTAATTTTTTGTGTGATGTTTCCTCTTTTCTTTCAACAGAAGGTGTGAATGCCAACACCCAAAAGCTCCACATCTCAAGGAAAGGTTATTTTATCTCTGTCTTAGCCTTCTGTTAAATAGATAATTTCTAAGAAATCTGAGTGCTCTACTTACCCCTTGGGAAGGAAGCAAAGTAAATGCAATGGCAAAAGCCTCATGTGGGCTGCTGTGGGACGGTATTCTGGCTGGCTTGCATTCTTCCATTGACTTTCTTTTCTTTAGGAAGAGCTTCAGTTTTGAGGCTGTTGTCATGTTACCCTCTTAAAAACAAAGGTTTTCATTCATGGCTGTGATACCCAGGAAATACAACTGGGCCAGGGCACAGGGTCAAGCACGGACCCACACCACTGTTTGGTAGTTAGTGCTCTCACTGACACAGTTTTGGCCCGTGACAGCCAGCACTGTCCCAGATAATGCCCAGACATAGTTCAGGGAATAGCACAGATCACAGACTGCTCACAGCAGGCAGTTTGGATATGACCATATGCTGCGAAAAGGTTTAGACACCTACATGTGAGCCAGGCTGGGCCACTCAATCACAGAGAATCAGATCAGAGAATCATCCCCGGCCCTGGATGACTGTCAATGTCAGTATTGACAGATGACGGTTGAGGGTTTCACGTGCTACTTTTACAACACACACACGAAAATATATTCGACATAGGAAAGATAACAGATTGATTGAACTCTTATTTTACCTATCAAATCTTAACTATGAGAAATTGTGGAGGAAGCTATGTAAGGAATTGCTTACTTACTCAGGTATATATTGTACCTATGAAGCTCATGCAAACCTGAGCTCTGGAACAGAAACCAAATGCTGTTTGGGGTAAACTGTTGGCTAATTTTCAGATTATAATCTTTCACAGCTGAATGATGTGGACATCTCATTTAAAAACAGACAACAGAGCACTCTGAGATTCTGCCTAATTTGGCTGTCTCCAGAGGTCTGGACTATCCTTCATCATCCTCTTCAGTATGCTCTGAACTCAGATGAGGGGGTTTTTTAACAGAACAAAATCTAAAAGCTGTAAGAACACTGAATGGTTTTGAGACATGAAAAAAGCTTGTTATAAACTACCATGATTAACTCTGAAAAATAAACCATATTTTTTTCAGTATTATGCCCAGCATGAAAAATAACCTCCAAAATTATATTTAAACTAGAGATGGGCTTTAAAAATCCCTGAAGAACAGAGTAGGAGAGTCAAATAAGTCTCTTGGAACACCAACCTAAACATTTCCAATTCTGCTGCATCTTTTTTGGTAAAGTTAATTGCAGAGACATGCTCTCATTCTTGCTGGGATTCAGCTGCCACAATTTCCCTCTGAATGCAGCCACAAAAGCCACAGCAAACGTGGCAGAAGGGAATGTGTGCCACCAGGTCCTTCAATTCACAGTCCAGTATATTCATCATGGTATCAGCGAGCATACAGAACTAAGCAGTGGTGCAGCTGGGTACCAGAACACATCCTCAGCTGCCTCAGCTTCACTCGGAGCTGGGGGAAACGCCACCCTGAGGGATTCCCACTAGAACACCAGAACATGTCTGAAGGTAAACTAAGCCTTGGTGCTGAAGAACAGATGCTTGTTGCTTCACTGCTAAAATGTTCCAACATTGTATTCTTCCTGCCGTCCACTGGACACTATTATTATTTTTCCTTCCTTGTCCGTGCCAGATATAAAAAAGGGCAAGAGGGAATAAGAAGAACCACGTGTTTCCAAGACTGCAGTTCCTGCATATTAAAAGAACATTTTTGAAAAGTTACAGCTACATTCAGAATACTATTTATCCAGCCTTAAAAGTAGGAGCATTTAGTCCAGTAAAAGAAAAAAAATTAAAGGACCTGCAGGCTTATTCCTTCTTTAGGACTTCTCTTGCAGTGTACAGTATTACAATCAAATATTGTTTAGATGATTTAAAAAATATGAATAAAATTATTGCAGACGTGAAAGTCTTTGAGGCTGAAGAACTCAATACCATGTCAATACTGGAAAGATCGCGGGCCTTAAAATAGTTGCAGAAGCAGGTTTTGTGCTCACTTCAGTACTAGTGGAACTAAAATGCTGGATACAGTGTCATGTCCCAAAATGGCTGAGATGGCTCACAGAGTCTTGGTCTTCCTTGTACTGAATCCCTTATATCACCAGTTGAACTCTTTTAGGATTATCCAGGCATCCTTTCTTTTTACGTGCCCTCGTGGATGCTTTCTTCTTCTAGCTCCAGTTCTGTAATCCATCCCTAAACAGCGGAGTCCTTAACAATGCAAGCCCTAATTATATGCCCACTTCTAACCATGTGTTTCAGTTCTAATTGGTTTCAATATGACTTAAGCCCGTAACAAAAACAGTATGTCCCATGCAACTATGTTTGCACCTATACACTTCCATAGGCAAATAATATAACCCATAGTCACACAACTTCGTAACACTACTCCATTATAAATTTCTTCTATGTGAATGTCATACTGCAATTTCTAGTCCAGTCAGTTTTTCACAGGACAGTCCACAATAAAATGCCCCACAGCCTTTTATAACAGACTGTAAAGAAAGATGTGAAGTACTCGCTCTTGGCTTTAAGTGATAGCACAGTGCTCCCACAGTAGCAATTCCATTTCGTGAAGTATAATGGAGTCCAACTTCAATATATTAAATTATATCAACCTCAGGTTTGTCAATAATATGTAACTTCATGACCAAAGCTAATACTTTTTTTAAGAAGCCATATACAGTATTCGTTTCCCAAACATAAGAGCCTTTTCTAGGACCTGAGGATGAATCACTGCTGGAGAACTTCAAGCTGGAAACAAAGTACAGTTTTTCCCCCTACACAGGAAAGGATGGTCATCTAACAAGAACTGTAATTCATCCACATGATATTAGACCCAAGGTAGGAATTACTGGGAAAACCTTTTCCTCTGTGTGTGGTCATCAGGCATATGAACTTCTTGTGATCTGAAAGAAAAACTCAAACAAAACAGCTATCAATGTATGAATCCCTGAAATGCCACAGAAAAGAAAGAAGAAAAAAAAAAAAAAAAGAAAAATCATTGTTCGTGTCTTGAGCTACTGATATGCCATTATTTGTATGCTGGAGCACTTACTGACGTGTTGGTTGGAGACATAACCTCAAGGCCACGTGTTCGCCTACAGCCATTTCAGGAGAACTGGTCCTGGACATCGGCAAATTAAGCTGCTGTCAGTGCAGCCACAGCTTCAGATGTTGAAACCACTGCAGCTTTGCTGCCTATTTGCCTGTGCTAAGGCTCTGAGAAGCAAACGCTGCTTCTGTCACCGACAGGGAGGTCTGAGCATGTATGTTCAGCCTCCACGCCAAGGACAGAGGAAAGGCTCTTGCTCAGAAGCAGCATTCACCTCTCCTACAGTTCAATTCTGCCTAATGCTGCTGAGAAGTCTTTGAGCCAGCTTTGGATTTCAAAGCTCTTTTGCTTCCATCCAAAGACTTTCTGTATGTTGGTGTCTCCCATCTGCCAAATTGATCTTCCCTCTCATTATTTTCCCAACCAATTATATGGGTCTGAATTTGCTCCAGTTTTAAATTTGGTTCAGTGAGAGCCAGACCATTTTGTAACAAAATGCCCCTACAGAGATCACCAGATACTGCAACTGGAGAGGTGCAATGTGTTAAAATAAGCCTCAAGATATATATAATAGAGTTTTACTTTATTCACTGTGTATTTTGAGGTACCAAGGGTCATTATGGTTAATTGTTCCAAGCCAAAAGACATTGTTGTAAATTCAGCAACTGCAGCATGTAATTCATTTCATGTGACCGAGTAGCAACATACACATCACAAAACTAACTGGAATAAAGATATTTAAGTCCATTTAACAACAAAAGCTTTGGTGACTCATTAGAAAGTGTGTGAGTCAGTATAAAAGCCTAAACACTACTGCGAAGCGATAAATAAAATAGGATTAGAATTATCTTCTTGTACCAGACAGTTGAGACCAAACATCAAGAAACCCCACATACCCTGGTGTGATTTAGAAGAACTCCTAGTGACAGTGATCTATCCCTTGTCCTCCTCGACCTCAGCTGTCATTTAAGGATTTGGGAGCATGGTGGGGAAGGGACTTGCACATCTGAGCCACAAAGCTGAGGAAAAATCTGTGACTCAGAACGGGGTTCCTTGCACATGCCTGTCCCTAAGGGAGCTGCTGCTTCCCATATTGTGCCCTTCAGTGGGAAGATCTGTTCATCTGAGGAGTCAGTGTGTGAGTATTTCCTTCCCTATCTTCTCTGCATGTACATTCCTTTACATCTTTAAATATGCCTACACACACTGCATGTAAAAATAATGACGCCTGTGTACTGATTTTTACAATTTAAAAAGCTACTTCCTTAAGTATCACCGAAAATAAATTGTTGCCTCAAGAGATGTTTCCACAGTTAAATTCTTAGGTTCTCTAATGTGTCACATTTAACCTTTAATGGAATCCTTGTCCAAATGCGCTTTTATGCCTAAATTTGAATTATTCCATTACAGTGACAGAGCAACTTCTTACCCTTCTCACCCTGTAGCAGTGGGTACAAACAAGAATTTTGTACTAGGCTTTGCAGACCATTTCTTTTACTGCACAATCAAAAGCTGCTTTCGTTATTCAGATCTTATGAAACACAGTAACAGAGGAGTAAACCACCATAAATGCGGGATATTCCAAGAGGATCAAGCTCCTTGCTGCCACTACATTTTCATACAGCTTAGTGAAGCAAAACAAACTCAGTGGGGAAATAGTGATGCTTCATACCAAGTTCAGTGAATCTCAGGTACACTGAGAAAAACACCATGATGGATGGTAAAAGGAAGATTAAAAAATTGCAAAACAACTCATAATCATATTCCGTAATCCTGAACAGAATCTTTATTTCTTGTCTTGATCACAGTAATATGCTATAAAATTCCTAAAACTGATACAATTTATGCCTTTGCCATACAATGTCAAAGCACAAACAAAGAAATACCTATCACTTGGCCTCTTCCATTTTTTTTTCTGACATTTCGAAAATTCAGAAAAAAAGAAAAAAAATCTTCTGATTCATCCCTCAACTGCCTCTGTTTCCCATAAAAGAATGGCTTGAATACAGTCTTTGGAATACTACCTGGCTGGATCTAGATCTTCCATATGCCTGAGCTGCAAACTCAGCCCTGCAAAACAGGAGACAGGCACTTTTGTCTTTGGCTGGTGATGACAGTGATTGGCTTATGAACCACTTTAGTTAAGGCAATACTAGAGAAAAAAAAAAAAAAAAAAAAAAAAACAGCTCCAACCTTGTTCTTTCTTCCCTCTTCATGCCTTGCAGCAAAAGGTAAAGAGAAACAGACTCAAAATGTTTCTCAGAAAATAGATGCCTGGATCTCCTTGTACTTCGGGGGAAAGGCAATTGCTGTAATCCCTCATTTCCTCACTGTCACTCCAAGGCACCAGATATACTGAATGCAAGGACCTGCCTTGGGCTTTTACAGGGATTGGACTCGTGTGTCTGCAGACAGAAGACCCCTCTCCATGACACGTGGCTTCTGACAACTCACCGCAAGCATATTGAATGTATCCTTCACCAAAACATGTATTACATTATATTCTTCTGCTGACATGCACTATCTCAAGGAAGTAAAAGTAGATTATCTCCTTGTTATCTGGTTAGTTTCATTTTTAAAGTAGATTCTCAAATATCACAAGATTTCACCCTTTTCTCTCTTGCCCATCCCAGAGCTGGGGTTACCACCGTACCTTGCAGCGCAGGATTCTGAGTGACCGACATCAACCTGATTTCAGGTCTTGGGAGTCCAGTATTGCCATCCTGACACCTGCAATCACTATCTTTACCCTGAAGGCAATCAAAGACACTTCTCAGACAGAATGTGGGTGAAACAATTCTGTTTCTGAGTCTGTGGTACAGAAGCAAGCTAAGTTTGAGGATGTCCAACCTCATACCGCAGAAGTAAAGACCATCACCCAAAATCTTTTACATCTACAAATCCAATAAAGCCCAGAGAAAGCATACAAAATGAGAACCAGATATGGGCAGTTCTATTGTTCTTCATTTAATGACCTGACAATGTTAAATACATAGTAGAGCATCATTTAGAAAAAAAATGCTTTTAATGTCTCTAACCTTTCATACAGAAAGGTTAGATCCATCAAGCCTTCCACAAGAAAGGCTGCTGATCCCTTGATTAACACTGACTCTCTTTTTAAACCAAGCAATGAAGGCCAAAGATTTGGTTTTCCCATGCAGGAGACAGGTATGCTCACTCCATGTGTGACAATTTGATTTAGGTTAAACTGGCAGTATCAGTGAGACTGAAGTACATGCTTAAAATGCTTTGCTGAACTGGGACCATACTCTACATAACTTTCTCTTGCAAAAGCTATGTCCAGCTGCTCACTGAACAGTCAGGACACAATGTGGGTATGGAAGTTCTTCCATATTTAAAAGCTGTGTTCACACCCCAAAAAAATACAGTCCAGCTTCCCTTTTTATAGGGAGGAAAAGAAAGCCGGTGGCTGGGAAAGAATAGTGTGAGGCCAAACATTCAACTGAGGACCACAGCCACCAAACAGCTTTCCTAAGATCTTTCAGGGGGTGGTTCTACAATGCCAAGGTATCTGATGACTGCTTTCTAGCTCAGTCAGGAGGATTCATCATTGCATTACTGACATGAAACTTTGAAAAAAATATGTGATATTGAAGTGCATGATTACAGCTGCATGCAGCTCTCAAAACAAGTTTCAATAAAAATAATAAAAGATATCATCAAGATTCAAGATAGTTTCATATCTAAAATTGGTGTCAATAATCAAACAAACCGATTTGCAAAGCCATTCAGTTCCATTTATTTCCCTGCTCTTGACAGAACCAAAGCAACTACTTTTCCACGGATACAAACAGGCACATACTTCTATCATACAGAAAAAAAAAAGGGATTGTTTAATTGACAGATACCTGAGTGATGATCATAATGACAGTATTAAAATCATCACAAGCAACCTTACCCACGCTTGAATTCTAGATCATTTACATAAGATGTAAATTTACTGCCATTATCAAGTTTACATACAAAACCCAGAGACATTATTTTAAGTGAAACAGTTTCAAAATCAAATATTTGTGCTTCACCTCCCATGTTGCATATTGTTGTTGACTATCACTAAAGTGCACATTACAACCAAAATTTAAAAACTTGGTGTAATGGAAGATCTCAGCTGGGGAGCCAGTGATAGTAGGTATGAACATACTGCAGGAGAGGCTGAGCATGTGATTCCAAGAACCACGTACAGTGTGAAATCCAAGAGAAATGTACTGGGAAGCACAAAATTACTTATCAGTGAAAGAGTGGAAATATAAGGGCGTATCACAGAATGGTTGAGGCTGGAAGGAGTCTCTAGAGGACATCCTGTCCAACCCCCCTTTCAGGCAGGGCCACCTAGAACAGGTTGCCGAGAACCATGTCCAGACAGCTTTTGAGTATCTATAAGGATAAAGAATCCACAACCTCCCTGGGCAACCTGTGCTACTGCCTCACAGTAAAATAAACTTTTTTCCTTATATTCAGACAGTATAGTTATACAAAATATTTTATCCAGCAGCAAAACCTGATTAAGATGTTTCTATACACACGTCGCTTCCCAATGGATCCATCTTTTCCTCCAGCCTGTTCTCAGTAGGGTGCAGTTATTTACAAACCTGCACTATGTAACAGATTGCTGAATTGATCCAACTTTAAAAAAATAAAAACCACGCACAAGATTTTCTTCCTCTTCTTGTTTTCTTATTTCTTTTGGTTTGGGTTTTTGTTTGTAAAACCAGGCATCACTGGAATCGTGACTCACCTGCAAACAGTAGCATGGCAGCTGGGACATTGGACAGGACTTTCAAAAACTAGCTTCATCCCACATCGTGTAGCACCCTCAGCACTGTTGTTGCAAGTTGAGTTCCCCAAGGCATTGTATTTTGTGGGTACTCACATTAACACCGAAGTCTAAACTGAGCGTAACACTTGCACTGAGCAGAGAAGAGCGGCAGGATATAGCAATTGTACAACCCCCCAACACTTTCTCTGAATACAGTCCATGCTTGAAAATGCGTGCAAGTAACATGACTCTGCCTCAGCTGGCGCTGAACCCAACAGAGCTAGGAAGTTAATATACGCCAAGAAGGCGGCCCTTTGTTTCTTCTTTTCCATATACAAGTGTGAAAGGAGACACACTTCAGTATTTCAGGGATGTTTTATAGCCATACTGCATGCTGCACATTGTGCTAAATGACGGTGCCGGGGAGGGGCAGGGTGGGAGCAGGAATCTTTATATAGAACTGAGCACAGTAATTCAGCCACTGGCAGTCACATGAATACAGCCCTGCTGCACACAAACAGTATCTTTCTCTGGTATTAGGCTATTAGGCAGATAAGGCTCCACGTTGGATTTAAAAGACTTAAACTGACAAATGATCTTGTTTTTCTTCACCCTGCTAACAGTGGCACAGGGCAGGAGGAATCTCAGCACTTTCCACTGCTTATATAACAGGTGTGCTCATAAATATGCAAAGATGATTTGAAGATACAGTTTCTAATCCATGCTTTATGCCTGAACAATTTAAATGGCTTTCATCATGTAGACAGTATTGTCGGCTCTTTGCAAGTAGTTCCTTTATAATTTTAGGCTCTATAAGCTGTATTTTTATTTAGTGTGGGTTTCACATGAATTTAAAAAAAAGAAAAAAAAACATACGAAAAAACCCCACAACACACTGAATAGGTGTATTAAGAGAAATGCATTTTTAGATAGAAAATAAACGTCATGACTTATCTCCAGATCAGATTTCAAGCAATTTAAGATGCATGTTTCCATAAATTTCTCACACTGCATGAAGAATATCCTAATCTAGCTCTAAGCAAACATGATAAAGTAGAAGTAAACAGCAATAACCAATAAAGCAAATATCAGCCCCAGCTAGTGTCTCTGCAGTCTGAGTTTCAGTAGTTAACAAGTTTGTTACTCCAAGACAAGAAGTTGCTTTAAATCAACTTGAGAACAAAAGATTTCAATTTTCAGCCCATTGGTTCTGACATGTCTCAGGAGCACTCTTTCACATGTGAAAAAGAGAAGCTATTGCAAAAGGAGGCATCACGTGAATTATCTACATCGTGATCCTGCACACAAGTCTGCTGTTGAAGAGGACTGGTGGAAAGACAGCTGACAGAAATTCACGGGACAGGATGTCAGACTGGCCCTGACCTGCCAGATGCCTTTGGAAAGAAGCCCCAAGGCCAGAGGTTACAAGGAAACAATGGGGGAAAAACAGAGAGAGGTGAGGAGAAGGAAAAAATGAAAACAAAAGGAACATACGCTGGTTTTCTCTTTCTCTATCACATAGGAAGAGGTGATATCAACCATGTGTCACCTTCCACAAAGGACCAGAAATGCTGCAGCGCCTCTGTGATCACTAGGTGCTTCCAGCAAACTGCTAACAACTTCTCCACTATGGACTGGTTTCCCAGTCCTGAATGAGGTCTGTACCTTTCCACTGGGAGTACTTCTTGGCCTGTTGTTCCATATATGCAAGGGCTTTGTCTGAAATGCAAAATGCTCTCCTAGTACCAGCAATGACCAGACACAAAGACAAGAGAAGAAAAATACAGACTGGCATAGATCCTTAAATATCACAGATTGTTTCTGACTATTCAAAGACATAGCTTTAAGTGGAAATACACTCAGCAGTGCTGTCCTGACGCCAACATAGTTTTTAGCATTTATTTTTAGGTGAACTGGACTTCATTCTGAGTGAAAAAATAAATACAAGAATATATTTTGGCAAAACTTACACTCCCTCCTCATTTAAGCCCCTGGAAATGCAGCTTCAGCTTTTACATTGAGAGTACTCCCATACTTCTATTTTGGGGAGACTTCAATCACCCTCTTGACTGTAATTCTTATTGCAATTTTATTCTAATTCCTGCTGTTCACTCCTAGGAGCCCAGCTCCAGGAGGTGTGGCTGCTTTATTGTCCTTTCTGGGCTCAGAGGTGGAATGCAGAAACCAATGAGGAGGGTGACCCTGTCCATGACAACAGTCATACAATATTTTCAAAAAGAGCCTGGAGAAAGACAGATGCCACAGTATTTCAGAAGGATATGATTACTTAGATGTTTTATTGTCTCTCTCTCAACCCTAACATACCCATGTGAGCAGTTTTAGATGAAGAAGCATACATAACATGTTTCATTATTACTTAAATAAGACATTTAGGTAGCATCTGTCAGCTACCATTTTCAAAATATTTCTTTTCACGAGGTCCCCACTAGCAAAACAACCTTGTATCTACAGAGAAGTCAGGGGAGACTTCTTTGGACGTCTGAGTTAGAGTAGATTTATGACAGAATTGAAAAGACTGTGTAAAATTCAGACCATGAAGCTGTTCATGTTAAAAAAGCCAACTCTAAAGAAGAGGTGGCTTGTTTCTTCCCAATTTCAGTCTAACGTAGTCCTAGATAGTCAATTTGCTTCAGTTCTAAAAAGGTACAGAGGAACAAGTTGGCAGATGAGGCCTGGAGTTATTTCTAGTATATTCTGAAGTAGAATGGCTGATAAAGGAAGTTAAATCTGAAACTATATTTATTATTTACCAGAAGTAACCGATTACAATCATGAAGAACCAAAGTGCATCTGAAGCAACATACATATGCAATTTGATATTTTGAATGATGTGTAATACAACTAACACTGCAGTTGATATTTTCTTATCAAAATACACAGAAAAGCATTTTGCAGGTCAGCCAAAGCCAGACCACCACCTAGGAATGACAAAAACCATTCTACAGTAAGAGGACTTCAGATTGAAATTCTTAAGCTTCAGAGATGCTGTAGTCTTTGCATGACGTCCAAGACAGAAAAGAGCCCAGCATATTTCTGATATAGTACAAAAAGCTGGTGCATGAAGCAGCCTGGATTCCTCCCAAAAGGACAGAGAAACTGGCACTGATGAGAAAAAGCCCAAGCTTCCTACACTTGTTGTTCTAAAAGTATGCTATGGATGGAAAACTGTTATGGACCAGGTTTCCAGAAGTTACTAAATGTCTCTAAAAGGTCCAGCAGTCAAAGATGACATTTAACATCACTATGCCTATTTCTCGCTCAAGGCATCCCACACACAGCTTCTTCACTTTTCCACAAGGTGACCCCAGTCCCCTCACTCGGCCGCAAAACAGACAAAAAACAGACAGGAGGCTGACCTTCAAACCTAAAGAAGAAATATCAGACTTGCAAGGAGCCATCATCTTCCTTAGAAGTACCATCAGCGACAATACCTGCCAAGGCATCGCTGCGCTCAAGAAGAAAAACAGTGCCTGGACTAAGCAAAAGGAACTATCTTCTCACACTGCAGACAAAGGAGTATGTTCTCTACGTTTCCCTGTGCTCCAGAAGTAGTTGCCTCTGGAGGTCAAAGTTTCCAGCTTTGTGAAAGTCCCAGTGAACAAAACAGTTTTCAGAGACCTTCCAATGGCAGCACAAAGGTACAGAGACACTTTTACTGCTCCTATACCCTTCACCTATCACCACGATGCAGACAGCAAGTTACCACAAGTGGCTGGCGAGGCAAAAGCAAAGATATCAGAGCAAAAAGCAGCCATCCTGACGAAAGCTTCCAGTGAGAACTGTGTTTGCCTTCAAAGTCAGAAGGAGCTTCTCATTAGCTGCAACTTAGTATGCTGGAAATGCATGGATTCAAGGTGCATTGAAATCACATATGGATTTACAAATAATAAAAAAATCAACACTAAAGGGGAAGGAAAAAAACTATATTCACAGATCTTCTAACTAAAAATATACACCACAATACATATCTATTCTATGAAAGCTAAGAGATAACATACAACTAAAGCAGGAAAATACAATGCTAGCTGTTTTACTGCAACTCATTTCATTGTTGAGTACAGACCTCACCTCCCTGAAGTACCAGGGAACAGGATGCAGGAAGTAAGTGCTTTCTTATTCTTTATACAAATGATTAAAAAGGACAATACCTTTATGTAAAAGCCAATGATCAAGCTCTATATAATAAATTTTAAGGGAACTTTAAAAAATGTTATTGTTCTGCCACTTCATGCTTACACAGAAATCCCCTGAGCTGCAGGTAAATATATGAGTAGTCAGTATTTAAGCAAGTATTATCAGAGCAGCTGCATTTGATATCCTCTCAAACTGTAATGTATGCACATCCTTACAGCGTCCAATATTGATTTAAAACAAATTACTACTGCAAGTAAATGTCAAGTCATCACTAGTCAACTACTGAAAC
The DNA here is from genome assembly GCA_013400195.1 of Aramus guarauna. Classification (NCBI taxonomy): domain Eukaryota; kingdom Metazoa; phylum Chordata; class Aves; order Gruiformes; family Aramidae; genus Aramus; species Aramus guarauna. The sequence continues at coordinate 242,208 of VXBL01008406.1, read as the reverse complement.
CTGAAATTTGCAACTGTTGCAGTGCTTTTTTTCAAGTTATCAGGAAAATATATATCATAATACTGGACTACAACATTTATAAAATGCCACTACAAAAGCACTTATTGCACTTAAACCCATATATTTCTGGTCGAGGGTAGATTCTGTGGTTTACCTATCTATCTACATACACAAACTTCTTATATTCAGTATTTCTTGGAAAGGGGCCTGCTATCAAGTCTACTAGTGGGTAACTATTTTTTTAGAAAGCTGTTGAGCCTTCTCCTGATCTCCTCCCTCTGGTGACCAGTCATAGAACCCGAGGAACAGCATGAAGCTGTGGCGGGGGAGGTTTAGGTTGGATATCAGGAAAAGGTTCTTCACTGAGAGCGTGGTTGGGCACTGGAACAGGCTCCCCAGGGAAGTGGTCACTGCACCAAACTTGACTGAGTTCAAGAAGCGTCTGGATAATGCTCTCAGTCATATGCTCTGATTCGGCTGGTCCTGTGTGGAGCCAGGAGTTGGACTCGATCCTTATGGGTCCCTTCCAACTCAGGATATTCTATGATTCTATGATTCTTTTCTATGCAAGTGTTTCAGTGTTTATCTAGCTTTATTAACATTTTCTGTCTTATCTCTAATCTGAATCTGTCTAATTTCCATTCCTAGGAGTTGGACGTTTTCGTGTTTTTGACTGCTAACAATGCACTAACTTTGCACTATGACAAAGTATTCCTCCTTCCCCAACACAAGGTTTGTCAAATTATCAAAATAAATTCCCCATCTTTCTCCTGGTTAACAATGTTTACTCAGACTGCTTTAATCCCCCATGTCCATGTCTCTACTCTTGCTCACTCTCCAAGATCTCCTCTGAACTGTTTTATCAAACTCTCCCATGTGTGTTGTACGGATACTCGTATGACTAAAGTCAGAGTTTGTAAGAGACATAAATAAAACCTTGTGACTTGAATGTGTCAAATGCTTTAGCAGCACAAAATTTATAAACATAAAATGCAAGACTTTTTTTCATCATCATAAAAAATAAATCATTAAATTTAATTCCTGCTAGTCCCATTGTTGTTGCTCAACGCAACAAACCAACTTTCTCCATTACAACATGGAGCTGATTAAAAGTAGAGCCAATTAAAAGTATTGCCAATCTGTTATTTTCCCGCTTAGAAGTAAAAATCACTCTACAGTCCAACAGTATTTTTTCATTTTTTCCTAAAAAAAGTTAACTCCTCAATTCACAACACTTCGAAAAAGTTACACCATCTTCTAAACAATGTATTATTTTTTTCAGACAAAAAAATATGGCAAATGAAACTGGGCTCTTCCAGCAAATTCAGCAGAGGGGTTTGTTGTTGTCATCGTTCAGGAAAGAATAGGGATGTTTCTGCATTTTGCTGTTTCACTTGATAACTGTTGTTTGTTCATCCTCAGGCATCTGTCAAAGAAGTCTAGCATTTGAAACACAATTTCCATTTTAAGATTCCTTACCAAAGTTGAACTGTTCACATGTCACCGCAATGGCATCATTTTATTTGTTCAGGCATTCATCAAAAATATTATCCTGTTATTTGAGTAACTTTTCTGTCAACAAGGCTAAGAGAAGCATAGCATGCAGAACTCTAGATTTTGCTTATTCTCCTTGCAATTATAACAATGAAAATATCATAGAATCATAGAATCTTAAGGTTGGAAAAGACCTCTAAGATCATCAAGTCCAACCATCGACCCAACACCACCATGTCTACCAAACCATGTCCCAAAGTGCCATGTCTACATGTTTTTTTAACACCTCCAGGGATGATGACTCCGCCACCACTCTGGGCAGCCTGTTCCAATGCCTGGCCACTCTTTTGGTGAAGAAATTTTTCCTTATATCTAATCTAAACCTCCCCTAAGGCAACCTGAGACCACGAGTTAATATGACTAAGGGTATACCCTCGAAAAAAGAAAAGGTGAAATTTCATTATTTGCTATTACCTTGAGGCATGTAGCTGTATGAGACTGTAGTTATAGAGAATATGGATTTAGGAAGGAAACTTCTGTACAATTTCAGGACTGTTCCATAACGAGATATTAGAATCTCAAAGACTGATTTGGTCTATTTTCTCATTAAACGGTAATAGGTGCAATAGCCCTGTAATCATCCTGCTAATAGTGCGTAACTCTATCTGGAGGAGCCACATAGAGCAGATATTCCAGGCCTGCCTTCTGTGAAGAGATTGTTTCTCAGGTCTCTTTTATTTTGCCAGGCTGTTTATGGACACATGGATATCCACACACTAGGGAAAGGAGTGTCAGTACACTTCATTTGGGTCTCTAAGCCAACCAAAAGTCTCTAAACTTTTGCTATTCTAGGCAGACTTTGAACTACCAGTCTACCAGCAAAAAGGCAGGCTCCATTACTTACGCTTCAGTATTTGTCACAGTGTTCATTAAGAAACATTTTCCTGGCTTCTGAACAGCTCCTACCAGACCAGACTTACAAGATCTTTTTTTGATATTTTAATCTTACATACAGATCAAGCCAAGATTCGAATGAAGAAACTGCAGATGTCATGGTTAGTATGGAGGTAAGGTTTCTGGATCCAGAGAGAAACAGGACCAAACACAGGTCCTAACATCCATTTTTTAATTCTGTGTAAGCAGACAACATTTGAAGAATCCCTTCTTCCTCATCAACTGCCACCGTTCTGCAGACCCAGCCATACATGTAAAAGCAAACACCACTTCCAGCATCCTGAAATACAGCCTTTTAATGGTCCAGTTCAGTCTCTGGAAATCAAACAGCCCCTTCAAAAGTCATAGGAAACATCTTCCCTTCCAAGTTATCGAGATACTTTATAAGAATTCTTTCTTTCTCTAGTCATCCAACCATTTAACACGATACTCTTAAAAAGAGGTCGAGACCAGACATCACACACTTTTCAATGTTAACTTGGGCTGTAAAATAATGTGACAATTATCCACACCCCGACACTTAATGCTGCTATAAGCACTGTAAGTTACATGTCAACCTGCCAAGAACCAGCAACCAACACTGTTCTCAGAAAAGGGACTACAAGAAGCACCACAGCATGCCTTTGTCCACTCCTGAGAGCCATGCACAGGCTGTTCCACAGGGTTTTAGGGCAGAAGCCTCCTCTCCTGTGGACAGAGGCTCCAGCCAAAGCCATGGCTATGGTGTTCCCAGCATCTGTCTCACGTTGAGTTTCTTTGAGAATTCCTGTTCCTGTATTTTCTTTTTTAGTGCAGGAGATCGTGATGTCCCCAACATGTTTTATACATGGTTTAAAGTTATACTTAATCCTTGTGATAAGTAATACTGCAACTAGCAATTTGAAGCCCTAGCTAAGGTTACTGGGGGAAAAAAAAAAAAAAAAACAACTTGATTGATCTACACATGCCTAAAATGAGTAATTCCCTGATGCATTTCGCCAAGTAGAGTTAAACAAAACCAGTTCCAGTTTTTTTAGTGGACGCTTACTCTAGTAATACAAGGGAAAAACAGATATAACCCTGCAGAGAGTAACCATGTTTTGGAAATGCCCTCCACACCGCCAGAGTCAAGGAGAGAATCAAGGGGCATTGTTAACATCAGGAAAGGCTCTTAACAAGCCAGGAAAAGACTGCTGCATCCAGATTCCACAGCTGGGGCTACTGACTGCAAGGAGGTTCTCAAGAAGGAAGGGGGAAAAAAGGAGGCAGAGGAGGAGAGAAGGCAGAATGGGATCATCAGGCGTTTGGCAAAAATGAAGCACACCCACCAGGAAGGTAGAGGAATATACATGCATAATTTTACATGGATTAAGAGTTAGTGTCAAATCTGTGATGTGCTGTGGTGAATTCTTATACTGCAGTGAGTCATCTTGTCTGACAGTTGCTGGGGAATTAAAGCAGTTATTTTTAAAAAATTATATGTCCTGCTTGACGCGTTATACAAATAGCCTCTTAAAAAATTAAAATGCAGTCAATGTATTTTTAAGTATAGAAGAGCTATGGTACATTTAGGATTCTCTGTACCACACCACAAACATCCATTCTGAGCTATGAAAACCTAAAGGAGTCTATTGATGTCCCTTCAGAGTAACATTGATCTTTCTGCTGCTCCCAATCCAAATCCTGCATCAAAAATTAGTTTATTATATCTGCCTTTTATATAGCATGAAAATATTTTTCCCTGAGAAAAATTAAACACAAAGGAAAGAGGTGCACTAAACCTGAATTCCTTTGATACCAAAGGATATTTGGGTTGCTAGAATAAAGACTATTTGAATGAAAAATGACAGCATTCCCCTTATAACAGAGTAACAAAGGCAGGTCAATACCCTTCTAGAGAAAAGCAGCACGTTGACTCACAACCATAGGTGTGTGTCAGCTGTTGGTTTGGCAAGGGGAAGCAGTGCTGGCTTCTGCTCCCTGCACTGTGCAGCACGATCACGCAGACGTACCCTGAAGCTGCAGAGGGCAGCTCCTTACTACGCGTGTTCTCGTTAGAAATGCATTGCTTACTGCCTGTTTTGCCTATAAAACTGACGCCCCACTGGCAATTTTCGCACGTCCTTGGGAAAAGTTTTTCGAGTATGTCTGTTGTGTAATAAAGTAAAGATCATGTGAATGATCTATTAAGTGTAACCCTTGGGCATCAATCCTGCTCAACATCAGCTGGCAATAAAGGTATATTTACAGCATGCCTTCAGGACAGCTGTTCTGGGAACATCCCAGAGATTTGCATAGTGTGTTTTACAAGGCATTACAACGTACTTCAGCTGAATGAGTGACAGAGAATCCTTTCCACACACCACCACCCAATAAAAAGCCCTTAAGTCCAAATAGCACAGTAAAGTGAAGTAAGTATGTATTTAAAACAAACAAACAAACAAACAAACAAAAAAACCCCCTTCAAATTCCAGTGCCTTAAAATGCAAATGGTTATTGACTTATGAGTGAATTTAACCTGTTTTTAAAATAATCAAGTTACTGTCCCTCTCCAACTTGAGCACCATCCAAGAAACAAAAGAGCTAATGAGAGGAGCTTCATCTTACAAAGAAAGAAAAGTTTCTGCTGCCAGCACTCTTGATTTTATCATAATTCCCATGGTATTTGTTGTATTTTCTTAAAGCCTTAGATCTTGTAGGTAACTTAGGTGAAAATTTCAGCTTTATATATTTTGAGTAAATTAGTCCTCTCTTTGAGAGAAAAAGAAATGAAAACATGAGCCAACTGCACTCTAACAGATCAAAAAACAAGAAGCAAAACTGCATATTGAATTTCTTAGTTAATTTCTCACCCAAACTCGGAAAGTATTAACACTTTGTCATTGCACAGGTGATACCTACTCGCTAAGCAGAGCACTATCTCTCAAGGAGTGAATTAAAAGGATGACTTTGCGTCCCAAATCACAGAGGTGTGGTAATTATTGAAATTTTCACACTTTGAAGCCTCTCCATGGGTGAAGAGTCAGCCGGCAAATGTAATGGAGAAATAATAACTAGAGGAGCTAACTACAGTTCTCCAGCCCCAACCCAATGACTACATGCAGACAACAAAATACAGAACTTATTCCTAATAAAATAATAAACCTGGCCCGACAACGACCCAATCAAACCAACAATAGTACCGAATATAATCAAGCCAGTTGATACAACAAAAGCTGAGGGCCAGATTAATTACCTGAGTGTGTGTCCAGTGCCTTTGGGAATAAGTAACCACTCAATTAAAGATCTGATGGCACTTTTTTGAAAGTGCTCATTGGAGAAAAGTTCAGACTTTCAAAAGAAAAAAAACAACCTGCTATGCCTCATATATTTAAAATGGAAGAGGACTGGAAGTATAGCATGGAATACAGGAAGAATAATATCTGAACAGGATGGTTTTCACATTTTCCATGAGGCATCTGTGGTTCTTTAAGTGTTTCTGTTGTGTTATCTGACACTTGGATAAAATACTGGAAGAGCTACAGAGCATCTTTTCCCAATTAATTTTGGTTCAGGAAGTAATTGGAAGGGCAATATAATCTTGTATACCCTTAAATTGAGGGGAAAATGAGAAAAGTATTGGAGGGGGCTTTTTTTTTTTTAATTCTTAAGTGTTTTTAAGAATGGAAGGATTGTAGAACTAGATTATTTTTTTTTTTAATAAGACAGCACATTTCAGGACTCCTGGTTTTATTAAATCAGTTCTTCAGTTAACGACCCCCAAGCTATTCTAAAAAACAAGATGATTCATCTATTTCCACCCAGTACAATTTTATACATCGTTAGAAAACTAAAGCCTCATAAAATTCTAAGCAGCCCTAAAGAACAACTACTGCAGAGTGACATGTTGATTGCATCAGCCTAGAACGGCTACAGTTTTGAGCAATGCAAGCTTTAGTACGCTCAGTGGAAACTACTACAGAGTGTCAAAGAACACATCTGTAACATGCCAGCATCAGGCACATTCACTCAAACACAGCAAAACAAATGTCTTCAGAATATCTGGTGGGATAAGGACGATTCCACAACTTCTAATACTCACAAAATTCAAACCGCTGCTGCGCCCCTACGTTCTGAGAAACATAGAACCATTTTCCCCCTCCCAAAATGAAGTGAAAACACCCTCAAGAAGTGTGCTATTGATGCCTTGAGCCGAACATAACATTACATGCCAACACATCAACGTGAAAGTCACTGTTGGCGCTCACCAGAGAGCTAGGCTACCTCCGCCACTTCCTCCCTGCATGGGGCAGGCTATCAGCACGCAGGCACTGAGGACACTGCATTTCTGACTCTGATCTTCACCTTCTAAATCATAACAATGAAACTAACAAAATCTAAAATGGTTATCCTAATTTGCATCCATAGTACCTTTTAAATAGCTATGTTTAAAACAAAAAAGCCCATTCAGACCACAACAAAGGGGAGGTAGAAGGTATGTGGCTTGCCCACAATAACCACAGAGACGATCTTAGCAGAACAGCAAGTAAACACCTTCCCGACACACTGCTCCTCCCTCCCAATCAAAGCAGTGCAGAACTGCCTAAACACTCACAAAAAATAAGGCACTTTGCCCTATTGTCTAAAAAGCACACGCTACCTGTCCGGCAGCCACTCGCTGAGGTTCTCCTGCCAGCATCCCTGCCACGAGTGAGGCTATGCCTTGTGCACAGCTGAACAAGGAACTCAGAATTTGGCGACAAGGCTTGGGGGGGGGAATACCATGGCCAAATTTAAATGTATGATGACTACCAGTGAAGACTGTAATTACAACATCTGCAGAGTGCCTGCTGTGCTAGTGACACAGTACTCGCTGTCTGGTGACATGGACACCAGCAATTTTACATTAGGTTTTCAGAGGCATTGCGTGGGTAGGACCTGTGCTATCACAATAGACACTTCCAAGAGCTAGAAAGGAGACAGCTTTAGCTCACAGCCAAGAAACGATCTTGCAAGAATCCTGCCGGAGCTCCTCTCTCCTCCACAAAGCAGCAGCTTTCTTTCAGAAGCTGTTCCTAAAGCTGCACCATCCTTAACAGGTTTTGGCACCAGAGAACCGGGTTGCTTGGGTACAAGCAGCAGCTGTAAGACCCACAACATTCAGCAGCAGCAGAACTGAAAAACTCACGCTCACAAACAATGCAACACACTGGTTCAGATACCCAGCATTTGAAAAACATTTTCCTAGCATGTCTGACTCAGGAAAGCACTTTAAAAAGAGGCACAATTCACTCAACTGGCCATGTTATCAATGAGACCCTAACACATGTTTAAGCATGCAGTTGCCTATCGCCTTCAACAGTTTTCTGCTTCACAAAGGCAGAAAGACACCTCAACACATCACGAGCATAACACATGTTAAACCTCCGTCTTGTGAACTTTTATGTATCTGCAGAAGTGTATCTCAGCAAACGTACTCCACTGAAGCCAGTGGACTGGCTCATAATGGTTGTTGAGCACATATGTAAGGTGCTGCATGTTCAGGGTGTCAAGTTGCCTTGAAAACTATTTAACTCAGAGTTAACATGGCCAGAGTATGACCAGTCTTCTACAGCACAACAAAAGAGGACAAATTACTGATTCCACTATCTGTAGGGATTAGTTTTGGAAACAGACCAGGAGATGCAACATGGGTACAGAAAGGTAGGAGCTTTAAGCAGTGAATGATTTCATTTTCTCAGGCACCAAGCACTGTAAAGTGGTTGACTAAGAGCACATGAAGAGCGGCTTGGGGAAGACACAAAAACGGGATGCTGACCCCTTCTCCACACACCTCCCAATTCGAACTGATCTTTGTTTAGGCTGCTACAGTCAGAAAACACGAGCCATCCCGTCTGCTGGGTGTAACGTCAGTGACACAGAAGGAAAGATATTGTCAGTGGGCTAAATTCATTCCAGCTCTAGCTGCAGGGAAGTTACAGCAGTGCAGATGTCCAATTGCAAACCGTGTCCCACTTCCTCAGAGCCTTCTTGGATCATGCTTACAGCCACAGAAACTGCACCGTAAAACTGTATTACAACTTCAGTACACTGAATTAGCATATTTCTTATTGAAGGTCTACGACAGTTTGATTTTGGTCTTCTGCAAGCATTTGCTAACAGCTGTTTTAATTAGTATCTCATTGGTGTGCAGGCAATGATGTGATACACACCAAGAAGCATTTTCTGCATAAAGTGAGAACGTTAAGTATACCGTGCCACAAACAGTCCTTCCTCCTACCCTCACTACCACGGATAGGGGCCAATGGACAAGCAGTGCATCACAGAAAGGCGATATTGTATTTAACTCCTCTTATTTCAGGTTTTCAGGGCACCCTCGGGGAGGAGGAGGCACAGAAATGACAACCACAAGCAATCCTAGTAGCTCATTCTCCTCTTCACCCTCAAAGCGTTAAAAGGAAAATACAATGTCAACATCAGCTCCTCCCTGCTGATGAAACTGGCTCGAGCGCATTTTACTTTCTGGCTTGGAGCCCTTACAAACCGTTACAAAAAGACTGAAAGACAGACAGACAGCTCAATATATCGACCACTTCCAATAACTAATTTGGGACACGCTGGGTCATTTGCCCCTTCTGTTAAGTGCTGTAGCCTCTCAGTGGTGAATAAACCCTGATATTTGGGGGTGTGCGTGTTATTAAAAAAAGGCAGGGGGGGCAGCTAATAGCAGATCTGCACTTCAGGAAAGAGCCGACCGTAGCATCAGTATATATAAATACCCCCCACTCTCTTCCTCTGGGAGGAAGAGATTACATCCGATACACTAAAATCGTCTCCAAGACTGATGGCACTCTGGGCGCTCAATCCCCATCAGCCAGGGATCCTGACAGGCACTAATCGCCGCTGCCTCCCGTTCCTTAACCGGAGCTGACACACATGGAAACGGGGAGCTGGAGCCAGGCTGAGGAGGGAAGGGCGGGCTGGGGCTCCCGCTCGTCCTCCCAGCCACGGCAACGGCAATATGCAGCTCGCATGAGAGCTTTCCCAACCCGGGAACCAGCGGAGCATCAAAATCAACCGCGCCAAGAAAACCAC
>VXBL01008406.1:111508-226756 GCA_013400195.1 Aramus guarauna | reverse complement strand
AAAAAAAAAAAATCCTCTCCAGTGCTGCATTTGAGGTGGGAATTGATAACACATTTCAGGAGTTCAGAGAAATTGAGGGAACTGGCATCCGAAGATAGGAAACATCCCGATATTCTACCACACGATCCCAACACTTGCACATGCACAGCCCGTCTCTCTCTGCACCATGCATCTTACAGGAATTATAGATGTCCGCCCTTTCATCAAGGTTTGAAACTTCAGTGATGCTTACAGTTTTCTGAAAAGTCACCAGATTTTCCTCAACAAAATTTCTTAAACTAGATTTAGGGAATTTTTCCATCTACTGAAATTAAAATGTGAAATTGAGTATTTGAGAGCACATTTCCTGGAGTAAATTCTCTGGAGTAAATTCTTTTCCATTTTTCTGTTTTCCTGTAATTTTTTTAAAATAAAACATATATGTATGGAAAAGGAACTAATAATTTTTAATAGCTTGCCCTCCAGTTAATGCATGATACCATATTTTTTAGCAACAAAAAATCAGATTGTTGCTTTAAGATGATGTCATACAAAACTGTTGGCACATTGTAAAAGCAATGTAGGTAATATTCTGTCACTTAATATGCCTCTCTGTGATGCCCATCTTCACCTTTCCTAAAGACCAGTAAAATTGCAACAGGTCAATGCTCAATTAATGCACAAAAATAACTTTTAATACCTGGAAAACATCTTAAGATTCTTTCTACTACAACGCAGGTAAACTCCTTGCTGGACATGCCTTAATATTTTTATGGATTCACAGCAGACATCATGAAATGTCCTTTACAAATGTGAAATCATTTGGCAAATGAAGAAAGATTGCAATTCTTTTATTACAAACAAAAGGATATATTAACCATTGAGCATTTTGCCCATTTTGCGCTGAGATAGGTTAACTCCATTTCAGCTTGGTTGTTGTCACTCAAATCAGGATTAAGGTTACCATCTACAGTGATGATGCATTGTAAAAATCCAAAACATTCCACTTTTGAATGTTTCTGATGGTTTGAGATAGTCCTAGAAGAGTTTCATGCTTTCTTGAAGATCATCAAGGAGATGATAAATTACTCTTTGTTAACACAGAGTAACAGATACATAGCCAAAGCATTTGAATAACTCTGTGACTGGAAGTATCAGCGGTTACAGAAGAAATGCGCTCTTCTCAATCTTCTCTTAAGTGTTTTCCCAGCTGACATGGAAGCTAGTTTACTACTGGTAAGACTTGGAGCCTTTATGCCATCAAGATGTAGAATTTGAATTATCAGGGACTCTTGGAAGCAAAAATAATTCCTTGCTGCCTCCTCCAAATGACCCATCTGAACAATAGTGGAAATATTCTGAAACGCTTTCACAACGTCTCTGGCACCACCTTTACATTTTCATTTTTTTCTTACTTAGCAACGAAAAAGAAATGCTTGAATTTTGTTCTGAGAAGCTGTGTTATAATTATCTTTACAATCTGCTCCAATTGCATACTATCTTACGTCTGACATCTACCATTAGCAATTTTGCACAAATGGCAGTAGATGTATGACAGTTACTGATCTCACTATTTAACTGCATAAAGTAATTACTTCTGTCTTCCTGGAAGTTAGAAAGCCCTTTCTTTTCTGAAGCAGTATCTTGACTTTTGAGAAAATACTGCTGTCATCATCACTTTCGCGGTCACAATCCGTGTAGGAATGTAAATTGGCTAAATACAAATAAGTAAGATTTAGACTCGGTCTTAACTCCTTGGCACTTTTTAGTCTGTGCACGTTGGTGCTGGCTCAAGAGGATCTAGACACTTGTTCCAAAAAGCAAGCACACGTTTTGGTCAGCCTTCGGCAGAGGTAGTGCAGCCTCAGGGATGCGCTCTGGGAAGTCAACGCCCACAGTGTCCCTCCTGGTTGTCCTGAGATCCTCATTCTGGGCTGGCTCCTCACCTCTGAGCTCTTTTCATAGGGAAGCTGACAGGATTTTTTGAGAAAATCTCCCAATTTGATCCTGTCCTGAAACTCCCATCCTTATTTTTGTCTCAGAAGGAGCCATTTCTTCCTTGCAACGTTACTGTGGGGCTCTGAAGGATGTCTTCTAGCATTTCACTGTATTCAGGTTTGCATTACCAGCTTCTCTATGGGCTGAAGTCCTTTAGGGCTTGCTGACTCCAGGAGAAAATTTTCAGAGAGTTGTACTAAAGCTTCTCTGTAGAAATACTTCTCCTGAAAGAGCTGGCTTGCTACTGGCTTTTCAAACTTTACCCTGCAAAAACTATTCTCACTGACCCTTTGCAAAAAAATCCTGCCAGGGCTTAAGTGGCAAGCATTTGCTGTTTGCATACGTTAATGAAATGGCCCAGAAGTTTTGTTTTTTGCGTGCCGTTTCCTTTCCTGGTTTGTGGGTGCAATACCCAGGGCAGTATACTGCCGTAGTTTTGCAGGCAGAGACTCCAACATGAAGCCACGTCCCCAATTTTTATTTAAGGTGTGTGATTTAGTACTACCTCAGGGCAGCACAGAAGAGGAACTTCTTATTTGTGATTTTGTGTCCTTTTTTTTGTTAAATAATTACGGGGAAGTTGAATTTAGTGCTGGAAACAAGATTAACCAGCAGTTGTTTTGATTTCTGTGTGCTTCCTGCAAATGCTTAAGTCATTGATTTAGTCTCCCCTTCGCTTACGCAGCAAATTAATGAATTAAAGTGTACCCTTCAAATTGGAAACCAGTGCTCGGTGTCCCCGACGTGTGGACAGATGCAGCCTATGGTGAGCGCTGCTGTGAGCGGTCACATCTGGCAGCAGAGGGTACCAAACAGCTGGGCAGCACCACGCAGAGCCGCAGAGGACGGCTCACCACATAACTGCTTTTCATTCTGAGCGGACGTTTTACATTCCTTTCTAAGCTAAAAAGTTTGACTCTTAATGTTTGACTCTTTATTCGTCCGAGCCTCCTTAAAGGCCTGAGATCAGTGGACCGTTTTAATAGCAGTAGACAGTGCTTCCTGCCCCCTCCTCTCTCTGGCCCTGGGAGCTATTCTTACCAGAAAAGACTGAAACTCCACAAACACATCACTGGCCTACAACCCTGTGTCAGCGGCTCAGATTAATCTTCCCTACACTGTTTAACTTCCAGTGACAAGCTTTTACATTTGTGTTTTAAATAGTCCGGGAGATTCAGGTCAGGATTGACAGCTAGGACCTTCAGTTCCCAAGTTTAAAATTACTTTTTTCTTCGTCTTCTTAATGCTTTTAAGTAGAGGCACCCGTCTGAGTTCTGTTGGCTTCCAGGGGCATTGGAGCTGAGAGTGAAAGCGCTTAATTTCTCTGGGTCATCGTCATCCAGAGAATGGGGTAACATCTAGCCATGTGGAAACAGGATAATATTTACTTACCTCATCAGGTGTTGTGAGGACCGATTACTTAATAGTACTTGTGCGTTTCTCTAGGAAATGCCATGAAGGCTGCAGATACCGTGTTTATCTAATGATAAACATTTCTTTAGCAATATAAGAAAGTAGTATTACTTAATAACTAAGACAATTCTATGCATTAAAATGCCTCCAGTATTTCCCTCTGGTTTTAAGAAGAATGTTCTTGAGATTTTACAAAAATGTCCTTTCACCATAAGTACGAGGGACAACATTTCACTTTCTGGGATTTAAACCATGCCTTTTGGAGAAAGCAGGAGAGCTTAGTATTCCCCAAGCAGGTCAACATTGCGTCCCAAGAACCAGTAATCTTTCAGTCACATGCTTTGTTCTTGCTTCATTCTCTTTTCTCGCTCGGTTTCTACTGTTTCTTGGTCTGATTTTTAACTGATCTGTTTACTGGCCTTTGGAGAACTCTCCAGCATCACTTCAGGAGGACTCTTGCCTTGACTTGCAACGTTATCAGATGTTTGTAGTGCCGAACCACTGAGAGTAGCTGAGTACACAACCATGGGTTTGTCTGGGTGATAATGAGAAAGGAAATAACTAGATCGTCTCAAATTCAAGCCTTTGGACATTTTTGGTGCATGTCTGTATATGAATGCCTTTATTTTGATGTGAGGTCTCCAGGTCACACGGTATAATTTACAGACTGCTTCTAAGCAGTTTTAGTTAAAATCTATCATCTAACCCAGTTTTATTTCAAATTAAACTGGAGTTATATCAGTTAGCTTGCATCAGTTAGGAACAAATCAAAACTAAGATAAAGTAAAAATACCCTTAATCCAAAATGAGAATGGTTACACGAGTTTAATTGCTGTGACTGTCTGTAATACAGAAGACAGCGTTATGCACTCTTGCAATAATTTATTCAGATGAAATTCTGCCCAGGGGAAGGTTTCAAGTAATTTCTTCATTTTCCCCAACCTTCTTTGCACAGACAGTTTGTTAAATGTCCTGATGCTTTGTCACTTTTTTTGTTACTGGTAAGAAAAATTTCTTCCCATTGGAATTAAATTGTGTCCCGGGGTTTCTTATATGTAATTCCTCTGGAAAACAAAACAAAATGAAACCACAACAACAACAACAAAAAACCCAAACCCAAACCAACAAACCCAGTTTGTATTGCAGGACACAATTTGATTCACAATTTTTCAAAGGTTTCACTTCTCTCCGAGCTCTGATGTTGATTCAGCATGGGTGAGGTAACTCCAGATTTTTTATAATGCTTTCTGGGAGTTCATCTGAAAAAAATCCTGATGTGATAATTTCACACGTATAAGGGAAGAGGATATTATCACCTCTTTAGCTGGAGTAGTCAGTTGATATCTCGCTTGAATACATTTGCAGGAAGAAAATACAGATTATAAGAATTTGATCTATTCTTTCATGTAATGTTTTCATTTAGCAAAGACCTTGTTTTCTGAACGTACCAGAGACAACTCACAGGCAGTTTTCTTTCTCCCAGATTCCCAACTTCATCTTTTAGTCAGTTCTTTAGCCAGAAGTCTTCATCTTCACTGCCACTCGTAATCCCCACTTCCCACAGCCCCCTTGTGCCCTGAGGCCCCTGCCACTGGGTTGGGGGCCTGGTGGTCCTGCTGACTTTGCTTCTGAAGAGCCCTTGTTCTTTGACCCAAAGCCTTGGGCAGGGAGCATCTCCAGCTCCATCCCTGTGTTAGAGCTGCTGGAGCATGTCCAGAGGAGGCCAACAAAGCTGATAAAGGGTCTGGAGCACAAGTCTTATGAGGAACGGCTGAGGGAACTGGGGTTGTTTAGGCTGGAGAAGAGGAGGCTGAGAGGAGACCTTATCGCTCTCTACAACTACCTGAAAGGAGGTTGTAGTGAGGTGGGTGTTGGTCTCTTATCCCAAGTAACTAGTGAAAGGACAAGAGGAAATGGTCTCGAGTTGTGTCAGGGGAGGTTTAGATTGGATATAAGGAAAAATTTCTTCATTGAAAGAGTGGCCAGGCATTGGAACAGGCTGCCCAGAGAGGTGGTGGAGTCACCAGCCCTGGAGGTGTTCAGAAAACGTGTAGATGTGGCACTTTGGGACATGGTTTGGTAGACATGGTGGTGTTGGGTCGACGGTTGGACTTGATGATCTTAGAGGTCTTTTCCAACCTTAAAGATTCTATGATTCTACGAACTGAATAGTCTAGGACCTGCAGGTGGAGAGCAGGAGATAGCCCTGAGGGGGCTGGTTGAAGGAGCTGCTGCTGGTGGGTGAGGAGGTCTGCACCGGGAGAGCTGCTGGCTCTCAGGCTCAGACCCAGCAAGGGATGTCAAATGCTCCTGCTCCTAGGAAATGCCATTTACCCACCTTTCCGGATAATATTAATGGCAAGGTCTGGTGGCATCTGTTCACCCTTTGCTAGCGACACCTCTATGGCTCACCGCCTGCCCCATTATTTGAGCTGTCATTTTTCCAGGCACGTAAAAGGATGAACCAAACTTTTGTCTCTTCGGGCTTGTTTCTGTTAGAGAAAGGGGAGTAAAAGCACTTGTCTGTGTTGTCTTGGTTTTAATTACCACAGGACAAGAGTGCTTTTTATGTAGCTTGAGAGCATAAAATAGATGTTGGAAAACAAATCACCGTTATTGTATGTAACGGATACTCTTCAGTGGAATAGCCTTTTTTGAATGTTACAGTGTATCCACTCATGGACAATTCTTATTATTTATTTTTATTGGAAACAGCCTCAAAAATAGTGCAGTTTAGGGAAAGAGGTAGTATCTGGGGCACAATTATGATGGATAAATTTGTGGAAAGGCATACATCAGAAAAAAATTATCTGTGCAATGCAGATATGATTGATTATTATAGGGATATCACATGAAGGGTAAATAACCACTGTGAACAAAGTGGCATTTAAAAACTCCTGAATTACTCTATCAGTTCTATGATCAACTCAGAATTTCATATGCTTTTAGGTTCATGTCTTGTTATGTGGCTGTATCATGGAAATGACAGATAGACAGTTTTGCCTTTCCTTCAAAAATCTAGATTATTATTGTTATTAGAAGTGAAATTCTGTAATGTTTTTTTTCTGATACAGACTTAAATGATACTAATAAAACAAGGTACTTAGCTTGCTAGCATGTCAATAAACCATTAAAATAATCCATACATAATTCTAACTGTAATTGGTACTATGTTAAGGGCTTGAGTTTTTCTTCGGGAGACAGAGGACATACCTACTGTTTCAGCTGGAGTTATATCTGCTGTGGGATGATGCACTAAATGACTACTGGGATTTTTGCTTGGCTTGGATTTATATCTTTTTTGTTTCAATATAAGATAAAAAAATGTACAATGTTTTTTCCTCTGGTTGTTTTTATATGGTAAGTATATATCAGAATTATTACATTTGGCTTTCCCTGCTGGAGGGCTTGAGAGAGAGCGAGACACCTTGTCACTGCCTTCCTACCCTCCCAAAGGAGAGGGAGTTTCAGCCCCGGTTCCCTGTCGGTGCCCAGTCCCTGCAGGAGGGCACAGCACCTTACAGCACCGGGGCTTGACCCACAGCCCTTCTCTCTGGGACAGGCACTAATTTGGGTCTCCTTCCTCTGCCCACTATCCATTTTCCATGAAGTCTGCAGGGCTCCAGTGTCTTTCCTTCCTCTGCCAAACTCAGCAGGAAGGGATAAAGGCAAGAAGGCAGGTTTATTAAGAAATTGAACAGAAACAAAAAGGAGCTTAAGTTTTTTTTCCTCTTTGTGGGTCACTTACAGTCAAAAAGCTGAAAGATATCTGATGCCAAAAAGGTTGACACATAAGTAAAAGCTATTGGTTTGTGGAAAAATCATCATCTCATCAGTTTAAAATGTTCCCAAACCGTAACCATTAAATAGGCTTTCTAAATACAAAGACATATTGTAGTCAAACCACGCTGTAAAAGGCCACAGTGAAGAATATTTGATACTGCTCTTGCAGCAGATATAAACATACATTAATCAAGACTTACATACATTGAGTAGAAATTCCTTCAGAGAGAAAGATCGAATATAGTTCTTAATTCAGAACTATCTTTAAGATATGTAACAAGATGGTTTCTGTCTTTAATGAGCATAAATGAAATCAGACCCAGTGCAGTTCATGTTGGGAGATAGCACAGGAGGTGCAGGGTCAGGAAATGGAGACGAGATAATGGTTAAAATGAGAACATGGAATAGAGCTCATCACAAACCTCAATACAGAGTTTAATATGTAAATTACCTTCATACTTGGCCATGTCTCTTACAAAAAGTGGATGTAGACTATTATTTAATATGACTTTTTTCATACAAAAATCAACCCATGCTCGTTAATGTGCAAAAGGGCAGGGAGGAAGCCCTTCAGCAGCTGGAGTTGCTGGTACTCTGGGGTATTTCCAAATCCACAGGAGTATCCAGCTAGCAAGTTACACATCTGTCTTTGGGGAACAAAAATCATTGTATCGTCAAGTGAAAAGGTAATGACAGCTCGTGAGAGATCCAGTGCTGCATTTGTAAGCTAGCAACAGTGGTATCAGTGTACCCTGACTGCGATTATCCTTTGCCCTAATCACTTTGTGTAAGGGGTGACTGGTTCAGTGCAGGCAGAGGAAGAACTGCTTTCGGAAGGTTGTCTACTATCCCTGACACTAAGATGCTGACTCAACATCTTAAGTAATTAGTACAAGAAAAAAACCCTTGAATATATTTAATGTCAATAGATTCAAGCAGAGTGTTTTCCAGGAGCAATGAGCTTTTCTGGATCCCATTAAATTCACAGCAAGATGCTGCATTCAGCACCACTAGAGATCAAAGTAACCTTTAAAGACCTTTGGAGATCCATGTCTCAAACCCACAACTGAGCTACCAGCACAGGGGCTGGCAGCCCTTCAGTGAACAGGGCCAGGCGCTCCTTTCTTTCCCAAAACTGGAGCTTGAGGGTGCTGGCAGCAGCTTATTTTCTCTGAGTCCAAAACAGAAAAATGGTTAAGTGTTCCCCTTGCAGAGGAGAATGTGACTCCTGGTTGGACACAGTACTGAACATCAACTGGGCCACTGTCATGGAGCACATGCTCCCTCCTGCCACCTTGTAAATCAGTTCTGCACAGAGTTTTACTTCACATTTGCCACAGGTGAAGGGCATGTACATGGTCAGCTGCAGTGGCTCAAGTGGTCTGTGGTGACTCGTTAGACTGGGGAAACACAATTGTGTGTCTTAACCTATACTCTCTCCCATTCTGGTAGATACATCTTTTGCTGTCTTTATGAAATCTAGTTTTTCATTTATGTTCTTGATGCACAGAAATAACATCAACTTCTGAACACATTTTGATATGTGCCTAACAGCATATAGTTTAGTGAACATGTGAAACAATTTTCCAGCTCACTTTCAGCAAGCAAGCTATATTTGCATCAGTGCCATCTTGCATTAACCCTAACCACACAGCAAGAGGTTTCTGAGTATTATCAGTAATACTGTACAAAATTAACATGCAAAGCCCACTAAAATCAGCACCGTGTTTCCCGGGCAGTGGGAAAGCATCTCAACAACCACTATACTCCATCAGATTTCTTTCAAGCACTTCAAGCAATTAGATCTGAGAACACTGGAACTCCATTCAGATAACATATATCTTTCCTCCTTATTTCTGGTTACATGGATTTGTTTTTTTATGGGATTCTTGAAGATTGTAGGTGATCAGCAAATTTTCCAGAGTGCTGTGCCTCTGTCAGAAATTCTGGGAAGTATGTGAGGACAGCAAAGCCATGGTTTCCCTTGTCATCTTTAATAGGGTCAATAGTTATGGAAAGCAGGCACTGGAAGACTATGAGCTTTGCAATTATAGTTTCAAGCTAGCAGAGGTGGAGAAAATAAATTATCCACCCAGAAAAGGGGGGAAAAAACAACTGTGGAAAACTTATGGAAGCAAGCTTGTAAATTTGCTTCCTCATAAGGTTGGAGAAGATATTGTAGTGGAACTGTTTCTTTACTTAAGCTTGGCTTCCAGCACTCATTTCCCCAAGATCAAGGCTTGGTACTTCTCTCTGCCCCTAGACCAATATGAACCTTTGGGAGAGAGGTCCTGAGTGCTCACTCTCAGAGGTCAAACCACACAACTTGTGTTTTAAGCCTAATCTAGAATTCATACAGAAGGATGGAAGATTTATTACAGTGCTTTTAAATCCAGGCTAAGGTTTCTTGATGGACTTGGCCATAATGGACTTTGAATTGCATCTCCACCAGCACATTCCAGCAGATTGCATGCCTTACACATCAGTTATATTTAAACTGTTAGCTCATGAAGCAGACCTGCTTGGATCACAAGTGTTATGTACTCACCTCAGTACTTGAATCCAAGCTTTCTGTTGTCCGACCAAAAGACCTGGAAGTGCTCTCTCTGGTGGCGGCTTGGTGCTCCAAGCCGTGCAGTGCATGGGAGAGCTCCCAACAGTCTGACAGAAGCTCGTTCAGTAGTGGTCAGGTCTGTGTGAATCGAGGCACCAAGGGTGCTTGGCCCTTTTTCCTTCTGCTGGAACTTCACCTCAGTGAGAGGGCCAGTGCTCTTCTCCTGGGCCGAGCTGATAGTAAAAACAAATTGCTATCCTATATCTGATTAACTGAGAGATTCCCAGCGAGAGATATGACCATGATATATGAAGATAGTCAGTCTGTAGTATGGCCCATTTTAGTTCCTTTTTCTCCTTTGCCTTACCTTTCCTCTCTTATTATGGACACTCTTCCATAGTTCTTCTGTCTCCATCTCTGCTGCTTTCCACTTCTGTGTCTGGCCACATTTCAATACCTCTTCTGGAAAGGGCGCTCGCTGCCACATGCTATCAGCAGTGGAAAATTTCAAGGTGATATTTTAGAAGGAAGTAACTAAACTGGATATACAACCCATTAATACCAATTAAGGGTGTCAGATCAATACCAAATGCAGTGATGTTGTTTAGAAGCTTGAATTAATACCATTATGCTGCCCACTCAGCTATGGGCATTTTCAGAGAAAATATGCGATTTGCATTTTATTATAATGTATCTTTTCTGAAAATTCCCATCGTGGTGAGGACATCAGGAGAACTAATATTGATGGCATAAGGCAGCCATTTGGATAGGTGATATACAGCACTGGGCTGATAGGAACACCTCACGGTTGCACCGTTGGGATGAGGAGGGTCCTCGGGACGGACCTCTCTCTGCCAGCACCCTCTTCCCCCTGCCAGACTCACCAGGTCCCTTTGTGCCCCAGCCTCCTCCTTGCCCTGCCCAGTTCCTGGTTTTCCTTACTGGTTTCTGTTGGGAAGCAGAGAATGTCAAGCACCAGGGCAGGGAAAACGAATACAAGAAGAGCATTTGGGATTTAAAAAAATAGATATTACAAAAACAATTACTTAAGAAATAATAACTAACGCTCCTTGTTTCCCTTTTTCCTTCCAGACTGTGTGTGGGCTGAGATGCCTGGGGACCTCAGCCTCACCAGTTCTGTCTCGGTGGTCGAAAGGGTTGCCGCTCCATCAGCCGGGTGCCCATAGGCATATTTTAAATAGCCTCATCAGTCTGGGTAATTCTCATCCATTTCTTATTCTAGGACCTGCCAGAATTAAGAAAAGAAAGACTCTAGGGAGGCTTTTCCCAACAAAACTAGGAGAATATTATCGCCACTTACGCAACGTACTGGTGAGTCTTTGTTGGAAATCGCCTGTACGATTCTAGCAGGATCAGGGAAGCGGGGGGCCAGCTTCGAGGACAGTCACAGAGCTTTGCTTGTTTAGTCTGGCAAATGAAGGCTGAGAGGGGTGCAGTTACTGTTGAATATATTGTGGGTTTAACATCGAGAAAGGAGAAGAGCTATTTACACTGAAGAGTGATACTGGCACATGATCAAATGGGTATAAACTGATTGTGAATACATTTGGCCTTGGTTTCAGAAGAAAGTACCTCCTACCCTGGAGCAGTGAAGCCTGTAATAAGAATAGTGGGGGCCAAAAACCAGACTTAGATTTTTAAAAAGTATTACTATATATCTATGGGGAGAGTTGGATGCTGCAGTGCTGCCATGGCAGGAGAGTCAATTCAGTGATCCAGAAGGATTGCTCAGTCCTATTTCCATGTTCCTTGCAGCCTTTGTCAGAAAATAAATTGATAACAACATTGACACTAAAATCACCCTTCAGAGACAATCTTCAGAGTCTTCAGCCTACTGAGATGAAAGGTGGGAGATGGGGAGGGAGTTCATCTTTCATGCTGCTATTGATTTACTATCTCAGCTCATAGCAGAGAATAGCACCAGTTTGCACTCAGTTCATACTTGAAAGTTGTTTTTTTTCTTTTCAAACACAGAGACTAGAAATGATTTTGTTTAAAAATCAAAGCTCAGATTCTGCAGATGTTCAAGAATCTTTGATGGAAGCATGGGAGGGACTCCTGATTCATCAGTGATTGAACTAAAGTGTATTTGAGTAAGATATCATTCTTTCATTATACAAGATAATAGAAGAAGCAGGAACACCAACAGTAGCTGTTCTACTTCATTTCATAGTACTCAGAAAGCAATGATGTGTCCCATTCAGATCTTGGATTGTCAAGTAGCAGTATCAGCTTTGCATAAAGACTTTTCTTCTGAACCGCTCTTGATGAGAATTGGATATATCATTTTAGAGAGCCAGTCTAAGAGATTATTGTGTATCACTCCTCATACAACTTCTAGTTAGGAAATTGAGAAGATTGTTTTCCTGCCAGCCCAATTTTTCCTTTCCTCCTCCTATTTTTTTCCTAAACTGTTTCATGCTTTAAGAATCAATTTAGGATAATAGACTCTTTTCCTTTTTATTTTCTCTTTTCATGCTGCTTTAAGGGAGTCTGTCATTCAGTATTAAAAGGAAAATATTCTAGCAAAACTTGTGATTGCGATTCCTTGATAATTTTATGCAATCTGCAGAAATATTGAGGCCTTTCATGGGATGTTCCCCATCAATTTGTTCTTTTTAATATAGCATCCCATGAGTCAAGCCTTTACGCAACCCTATTTACCAATGGCTGCAGAATTATTTATACAATGAGGAATGTAGTAAGTGATCTCATTTATCATCAAAATATCGAATTCCACATGTGGCTAGTGTAGTAGACTACATGGTTGAACTAAAGACACCTTTTGTAGTTGTGTCATCTCATGCTAATTATTTCTTTTCCTATTTCTACATAGAAGACTGGAAGAAATACTTTTTGTTGTGTTGTAATTCAAGGCAGATGATCATGAATTAGCTCATACCAGAAAGGCTGATTTTTCATTGAAGGAAACAAGTATTGTTCGCCTCATCAGCTCATTTTTTTTGAGACATTAATTATTAAACTTTGTCAGTCATATTCATAAGAGGACATCTGAATCTTCCCTCATACAGTTGCAAATGATGAGTTAGAAACAACAGCTTTCCTCCAGTTCAGTCTCATCTGGATGAACATTGGCTAATTAGATGTAACTGGCAACCAACTCAAGTTACAGCAAAACCACGACTTCTTATTGAGACAAATCCTGAGCAGCCTTGTTTGCTGCTGCTTCACACATCAACCAAAAGCTCTTGTCCCTGCCAAGGGAATAAGACTCTTTACATAGGGGAAATGTTTATGAAAGTGGTGAATCTGTGGAAGGGGGCCTGTGCCTAACCTGCAGTAATCCCGTGCCCTTTGCTCGAGCTACTCCACAGTCAGACGTGAGGGATGTGAACCTGGCCCACTGAAAACTTAGCCACAAATGCATAATAAATATGTGTTGTTGTATCTTTTATTGCAAAAAGCCTTTCTACATCCATACCTCAAAAGTAATCCCCTAAACTTTGCACCTACGGCTTCGCAGTTGCATACTCACTAAAGCAAGGTACTTGATGTTCTGCAGGTAGACAGCCATCATACCTTCTGAGCCTGCACCAGAGCCCAGCAGAAAAACTCTCCCATGTTTCTCTATAGTGACACTGCACCAGTTCATAGGAGAGTGTGTGTCTGCATTGCAATCAATAAAACATCAGCCACAGGCCTTGTCTTTCCTCTCTGCAGGCAGCTGTCATGGGAATTTCTCTCTCCTTTCCTAATGCTGCTCAGTGACCATCTACTCTTGCCTGGAACAAGGAAAGACTCTGTGAAACAAACCTCAGGGACTTACATTGTGCTGGGGCATTACTCACAGGCCCACACAGAGAAAGTTTCATGCAGAGCAACAGACATATGTGAAAGATGGCTTATTTAAATTGTAAAACAGAAAATGAAACAAGCCATTGTCTAAATGAATTCTGGCAAGATTTACATTTGGGTCTATTGCTGGGTCCCAGCATCAAGGTAATGGCAAAGACTCTATTAATGCTTTCAGAGAAGACGTGGCATGATGCAAAGTCTATATGGGAAGAAGGAGGTAAAGCCAGCACGTTGACGGTTTGCAAGGAGCACACAGAATTTGATCTCCACGCACATTGACTGGATCAAAGAAGAACTGAGAATATATGTGAACTCAGTGAGACGTTTCCACAGTAAGAGAAAGGAATTTAATTTGTCACCTCCAACCTGAGTGAATGCTCCATCCATTGCATTACTGGCTATAATGAGAATTGCTTCCTCTTTGGAAAAAAGAAAAGCATATGTAACAATCTTCTTTTTACCATGCTTAGTCCTCACTTTTTCCTGGAGGGGACTCAGGACTACAAGGCACGATAATCTGAAGAAGGTGCAAAAAATTTAAATTCCACCTTTATCTCACTGTAGTGTTGGTACCTCATGTTCTGGATACCCAGGTGTTTCCCAGCTGCAACGTGTGGGGAGGAAACATCTTCAGCTGTTAGTTGTCTAGAAGCCAGGCACTGCCACATTCAGTGTGTTCACACTTCCTTTTTAGATATAGACCTCAGATACTATTGTGGTGAACATTGTAGAACGACTAATGAGGAAATTTCCTATCTAATAATCTTTTTCTTTAGAGCGGAGTATAAACAGTTTGCAATACAAAACGCCTAGGACCATTCTTGCAATACAGATAATGAATCATAAAATATGTCTGCACTGTGCGAGCACGCTCCTTAAAAAGTCATCAGGACAAACCTATCAGCTGCATAAGTTGACAGGAGTATCTCCTGATACCTGATGGGCCATAGAACAAACAACGTGCAAGTGCTGCATCGGGTCTGTGCAGACAAAGCCGTTGCCACACAGATCACAGGAGCAGCTTTGGTTCCCTCCTGGAGGGAATAAAGTCTTTAATAGACTTTGCAACATTCATGACAAACAATTATGTCCAGGTCCATGACATTAAATGCACAGACGTGGCCGCACAGATCTTGGAGGCTGTCACAAATTGACACTAAATAAATTGTCCAGGACCCTGGCTTGGTACAGTGGTTGCTTTCTTCGAAAATAGCACGGTGTTTTTTCTCTGCAGACTGGATTGGAACAGCAATGCAATTACTTCTTGTTATGAGGATTAATTGACCCACTCTGTTACTCCAAGCCAGTGAAAGTTAAATGGGGACATAAAATCTGAGCATTAGTCAGTTATTTAGAGCCTAACCAAGGACTCTGTTTTTATCACATCTCATTCCCTGTATCACCCTGCTGCCAAAATGTAACTGTACTTAGAATGACGACATGTGAATATGTGCTGTGTATGCAAACTGTATTAAAATAAAGTTGTTCAAGTTGCTGAAACATAGAAAAGAGAGGGAGTGTCATACTTAAGAGTTTAAATGCATTAAGACTGAAATCGGCCCACTTCCCAGCTCAGTTCCTAGAGCAAATTTATTTAGCATTCCTCACTAATAAATCATGCTAGCAAAATGCACTGTGGAAAGAAGTACCATCTTTTTAATGACTGAAACAATCCTTTAAAGAAGTTCGAGATTAGTTTGTTGTGATCTTAAAATCAAAACAAGAACTTTAACCTTGGGTTACTGAATTCAGCTGGGGTTTGTGCTCTTCTATGTGTAACATATCACATCTTTGAAACTAATCAAGCACCATTTTAAATTATGAGATTTTTTTTTACTCTAAGATGATGCTTCTTAGCTTCTTAAATCTCCAGAATCATCTTGAATTAGTAAGAGCAATAGAGTTCATTATAAGTAATGTCTCTTCAGATGGTCAAAACCTACCATGTTCCTAATACGTGCCAAGTTAAGACTGTTTCCCAAAGATGCAGTTACTTCTGTGTAAACAAGAGCAGCTTTGAAAAAAATGAGGAGGAGATAGGACTGATGCAGCTGGAATTAAATATATACATATATATCTGGGAGATAGAAATGCACGTGAGTATAAGATGCTGGAAGAATAATTCCCATAGAAAAATCTAATTTAAATCAAGGACAGAGTAACATTTGCAGAAATGGTAAGAAACATTACACTGGGAATTAGTCCTTCCTGGAATACATAGGTTACTTTGATCTTCCATAGAATTATGAGACTGCAAGTTAGCCATAATTGCTTTGCCCCCTGTTTTTAACCTTATAGTTATTCTAAGCGCTCTCAGACTTTGAGAAAGTCCTAAGAAAAGATTATGTCCTCTCTTCAAATTAGAGTCAAGCAGCATAAATTGTGCTCTGCATAGCACTCAGAAGTGGTAAGTGGTTATGGTTAAATCCACCCCATAGCTGATGCAAAGGACAAATTTGGCCCAACAATGTACCGCGTTCCCTTTTTCCTTAAGTGTATACTGGCAGGATTGCACAAGAGGTTTGTACCTTGGTGCTGAGCTCCTTGCCTGTGTTTCTACATGCCTCCAGCCTGTCTCAGGAAGAATCACCTCTAGACATGACTTTCTGGAAGTCTTGGGGAAATAAGGAATGGGTAAAACCAAAATTAGAGCTGGGTCTTCCTCCTAATATGTATGATTGAGAGGTCATACTCTTTTATTCATTCAATGGGCATAGAAGCACACCCATAGCATCAGGAAGCTTATTCATATGAGTAAATGCTCATGTTTGTGAGTAAGGCTTTCAAAATCTTGTCTGACATTTTAATGCATAATGAATTAGTGATTTAGCAATGAAACAATGGGAAGATTGAAGCTGCCTGCATCTCACGGTTGAGGCAGATATACAATGGCACGCTTGGCAATCACTCCTATGAGCCAGTCATAAATACAGACCATAAGGTGAAGAGACATTTAAAGCCAGGGAGAAAATGAAACAGTAAACATGTCTGGGATAAACTGCAGTGAGAACCAGATCTTATAAGCCATTATAAGAAGAAACCCCTCCCGTGGCGCATGCCCAGGAGATTGCGGGGAACAGATGTGACACTGCACTTTCTTGGAAGCAGTTGGGGTCTGATGAGGTTGGGTCTAATTTAGATAAGGTGGAAATGTCACCATATCCAGCCCTTGAGGAAGGCCCAGGAGACAGACAACGAGAACAAGCTGTGCTTCAGCAGCTATTTCACACATGCAAACCACAGAGAGCCCTGCCATGGGGGTTGTGCAAATAAAAACAGCAGGTTGTGCCCACAAGGCAGCATGACCAGAAGGAGGTATCCCCTGGACCTTGGGGTACACCCTCCAACCTTCAGCCTCCAGCCTCCAACCCAGGCACTGCATTACAAATCCCCCAATGACTTAGCCCAAGGGTTGGATTTGGCCCTGGGATGAGGGCAGAGATGGCCCTGGGTTAGTAGTGAAGATGGAGCATCACCAGCCACCTGGCTGAGCGTGAGTGCAGGTGAGGGGTTTCCAGCCCACGGCTGCGCTGGTGCCCTGCCGCAGTCCGTGTGGGACACTGTTGCAAAAGCAAAAAGCACTGAGCTTAGTGTTGGGTAGGAATTAATTTTGTCTTTGACACAGGCTGCACTGCATCCTTGGAGAGACTATAGCCTAATTCAGGCACCCTGCTGCTGGGGAAAGAAAGTTGGTGAAGCAGCAGTCCAGAAAGATGTGTCAAAGCCTCTTTTTAACAAATATGATTCCTTTCAGCTTGTAGCTTTGCTTAGTCTGTCAGGGTATTTGTAATATTTTAGCATCTGTTTCATTGAAAACTAGCTTTTTTTAATATCACAGTTTTATCTTTTTTCTATTTTTACAGTGCAGTGTCTCTCCATGCTGCAGTCCTGTAGCTAGGCTTTCCATCTGTCGGGGTTCAGCCCCAGCCAGCAGCTGAGCACCACGCGGCCGCTCGCTCGCTCTTTCTCCCCCAGTGGGACGGGGAGGAGAACCAGAAGAAAAAGGTAAAACTGGTGGGTTGGGATAAGGACAGTTTACTGGGACAGCGAAGGGAGAGGAAAATAACAACAGTACTTAGAATATACAAAATGGGTGATACACAGTGCAGTTTGTTCACACCTGGAGCCTGATGCCCAGTCTGTCCCCGAGCAGCAGCTTCCCCTCACCGCCTTTATATACTGAGCATGACATCATATGTGTGGAATATCCCTTTTGCTAGTTTGGGTCAGCTGTCCTGGCCGTGTCCCCTCCCAGCTTCTTGTGAAAATTAACTCTATCCCAACTCTATCTATGTGAAAACCAGGACACCATCCAAGGTAATTAACTGCTCATTAATTAATTATGTTATGAATTAGCTGGAATTCGTCATCATTTTCCACACATTCCCAGGAGTTTATGACCAAACTGTCCAACTTTCATTTGGTCATGGAAAGGTAGCAACATAAAAGACACAGGTAAGTTCAGCAGTGCCTTTGGTACTGCTTTAGCATGGAGACATCTGGACACACATCCACAGTGCCAAACGGAGATGGCTGAAACCTACATTTTCCTCATGTCCGAGTCAGCTGATACGTTATTCGGGTCCATACAGCCATCCATCCCAAGGGGAGCCATGTTGGGGTGATTGAGTCCAGCTTCTTGATCTGGGTGTGAGCACATGGCTGATCCTCACCATACGCATGAGCCCTTGGCCCCCCTTGAGATGAGCTGCAAAATAAAATCCTGAATCAGGTTGTGATCAGTATTGGTAACTTCAAAGCTCTGTGTCTGGTCCCACTGCGGGTTGCATCGGCCCTCTAACCCACTGCCTGTCACGGAGAAAAAGCCGTGGTCAGCACCTCACCGAAAGGGAGACACAGAAACTCTAGGAGTAAATAAAAGGGCTGATCTTCTTTTGCTGCCAAGCATCCTAGTCACTTCAGTGAGCTCGTGCTGAGCTCCAGGAAAATACCCGTGCCACAGCAGAGATCTTCACACCCAGCTTTCCTCGCTTCTCATTTACCCGACAGTACTGAGAAGGGTCTCCGGCTTTCTGCAGAGTTACTCATCTGTGCATGTAAAGGAAATATAGCTGCACCCTTGAGAAGACCGAGGAAGAGAGGGGTGACCTGGAAAGACTGGGAAAGATGGATTTTTCTGCAAAAGGGGCCACAAAGCAGCTCACAGCTTCCAAGGTGATTGTGTGGGATGGGAGCTGCACAGTGATCTCAAGGCATCAAGCAGCATTTCCCTTTCATTTCTGGCTGCATCATAAATTCCTCATAGTAAATAAAGGCCTTTGTGTGTACCAGGTGTCCTGACGGCAGAACTGAGGCATGCAGAAAGTAAAAGTACTGGTTAAGCGACGCTTTCCGAGCAGCGGGACAGTTTCATTCAGAGTTCAGGCTAAGGGGAGGATGATCTTGTACCTAAAGTATTCTGAGAGTTCAGTCAAACCCTGGCTCCTTCGCAGGGAGCCGTGGGGATACATTTGTAATCTGGTGGGAGGCAGAGCTGAAGGCCATATATGTAGATAAAGAGAGGCTGAAGAGAGAAGATTTTTTTTATTTATTTATCCCTGCTGGCTCAGGCGTACATCTTAACCCTTCTAGCGTTAGCCCTCGTGAGCGCAGCATAGTGTCTCTGCCCAAGCACCAGGAACCTCCGCGTCTGCCATCAGCTGTGCTTCCCTGCTGTTTGCACAAAGCACAAAGCTAACGGCAGAACAAATCTGTGCAAACAAACAGAAGCTGCACAAGGGTATTCCGGGATGGAACAAAATCCCCGAAGCTCACAGCCGTTTCCTAGAGAAAGCTGGAAGGCAGTACGGGGCTGTGGTCCTGGAGGAGGTTGGATTTAATGGCAGGGAGGTTTCTGTTTCTTGAAGGGATCCACTCAGTGCTGCCGTGCCCTGGCTCCCAGCCGTGTACGTGAGGGGTCTCGTCACCGCAGGGTGCACACGTATGTGGTGCCTATGGGACAGGTTAGCCAGGTGCTGCCACACGTGAAGAGGTCAGGGCTGGGCACTGGGCAGGAGGGAAGGAGAAGAAGCTCCTGAGCTCCGAGGGCTGCAGAGAAAAGCAGTTACGCTCCCTCTGCAGGCTGGGAACTAGGGCAAGAGTGATGGGAGCAATGTCTCTTATGTCTCCTCCAATATTGGCAGAGGGAAAAGCCACGTTTTGTTGGCCCTCCTACCCCATCCTTGCCCGGAGGCTGCAGGCGCTGTGTTGGCCATTGGGCACCTGGACAGACCATTTTGGAAATGAGCAGGAGAAGGACCAAAGAGGGATGTAGCTACAATGACATTTCTGCTGAAGCTGCTGAGACCCCATCATTGAGAATCTTCTCCCGAGTGAGGCCAAGGCTTCATGCTCAGTGGTCACAGCAGCTCCTGGCCCAAGAAGGGTCTCAGTGAGGATGCCCAGCACACCACAAAAGCCTTTATCTACTGAGCAGGATTTTTGAGACAACCAGACCTCACAACAGCTTTCCAGACACACTTGTTTTTTGGTCATGTCCATCCACGCCAGCCAGAGTGGCCAGTGGGGTCCTGGTACAGGCTGCAAGTAGCTGAATCGCAGCACCTTGTTCTTCACCAAGGCCAGGCTCTCCTTCTCTGTGAGCACATGTGCAAAGATGGAAAACTAATGGGCAATTACTTTTACTGGAAAATGGTGCTGAGCATCACTTACCAGAAGCGCAGAAAGCCTTCCATATCATGCAGGCCCCCCAAAAAATGAGGGCGGTGGGGAGGAAAGGGTGGGCTGCAGGAAAGGCTTGTCCCAGTGCCATCATTTTCTTAACTCAGCCTTCAGTAAAGAAGATGAATGCAAGCAAAATCCTGCATGGACAATACATTGGAGAATAGAAAATATAGAAAGGAGGTTCCTCTATTACTGTAGTCATCGTTACATGTGAATTAGAAGGTGGGCTTTTTTTCTTTCAAAGTACAGGAGAAAGTGAAAGTAGCAGTCCAACACTGTATAAAATACAGGCATTATAGACAAAAGTTGTGTATAAAAATAATCTTAATTTAAACAACAGTTGCACAGAAGTATTCCACTGTGGGTCAGCTTCCTGTGATCAAAAAATCTGCTGGGAAACTAGGTTCAATTCCCTCTCCACTGCCATTTTTCTTGTGTGATGCTGAACAAGTTCCTTAGTTGCTCCACATCTCAATTTCCCATTCATAAATAATTGTACTTCCTTTCCTGCAGATTTTTTTTTTTTTGCTTTGTGTTATAAATTATATTCAAAAAAAGCTACTCAGGATGCAAAAATGTATACTGCAAGGTAGGGAAATTAATGCTGCATTAAAATTGTCTTGATTCTGCCTCTCAAACTTCCATTTTGGACTATCCCTGAGGCACAAGTGATTCGACAATTAAATTCGGTAACATAATGCAGATAGGGGACAGAATTAAAGTTGCACACTAATCATCCTTTTCCTTCATCTCCAATGCTTGACTTTGAAGCCTAAATAGAATTCTTTTAATGTATTGCTAAACGTCACTTTCTATGTAATTTTAAATAAAGAGGTAAAAACTCAATTATTTTATGTCTGTTATGTCTTTTTTTGTATGCATTCATTATACAGTATCACTAGAAAGGGCATGCTGACTACTTTACCACCTCTGCAGCTGTCTGGCCACTCCAGGTGGAGCTTGTATGAAGCTGCCATGTAGGTACTGCTGACAGGATGAGGGGTGGCCCACCAGGAGACAGGAGGAAAAGGGAGGATTGAAGAACTCCAGTCTCTCTTTCTTTGCATTTCCACAACACCTGACACAGCCAGAGCTGGTCATCAGACCTGTAAGGGCCTCACACGGCAGCTAAGGCCACCCCAGCCCACCCTTGCTCTGCTAACTTGGAGGTCCTGGCAATGCTCTCGCTCAGGAGCACGTTCCCACGTTCAGTGGGTCTGGAGCTGGCCCTCCTCAGCGCTCCCAGCCCTGTGGTGTAAGCAGAGATGTGATTTGGGGCACAAGAACAGTCATGATCAGTTAGTTTGAGAATCCACTACTAACTTTTTCTAGCGGAAACGTGAAAAGACAGAAGATAAATTGCCGTTTTCAAAGTTCATAACTCAGCAAAATCTAGATTAATTTTTATGGAAAAAGAAAATGCATTTCCATAGCTCCAGGGATTCCTTCTGCAACATTTCAAAGGCCAGCTGCAAACACCAGCAATGCAGAACCTCTCAGTAACAGAAAGTATTAAATGATCAAAATAGATGGGTTAATATTGACAGCAGTGGTAATAACACCGTCCTGCACCAGTCTGTTTGGATGTTGCCATAATCGGTCCCTAGGTTAGCGTGAGATTGCTGGGGTTCCTTGCGCTTTGTGTGCATGGGTGTCACTGGGTACCTGCGTGCTGGTGTGCGTGTCCCCTCTGCATCAGCCTGGTCTGCTGCGGAAACTCGAATGCGGTGAGGTGTGTTGGTCTGAAGCTCTTCCCTAGGGAGTGCTGGCAGCTCTTGCTGCAGCAGGAAAGAATATATTCATTGACTGCAAAATGTGGGTCAGTGTAGCATTATGGGCAGGTTTTGTGATTTATTTTGTTTGCATTTGGTATTAAATGATAGTATAAGAAAGCCCTTCTACAGCAAATACCTACCCTGCCTGTGTTGTCTGGATTGCTTGGCAACAGGCGGAGATGTCATATTGGTATCAAAAAGTAAGATGATCTAGAGGATTGAAAACCTGCTGGTAACACCATCCGGTGACAAGAGCATCACAGCCTGCCTGTCCTGCCCAGGAGACTGCAGGAGTCATACGGTGACCAAACTCCTGCCAAATGGACCAAACCCGGTCCTCTCACCAAGCAAGTCAATCGTCTGAGCAGGAACCGCTGAGGAGGGTGCAGCTGGGATGGATCCTGTTTATTCACAATTAAAATGGAAGCAATAACCATTTCTAAAGAGCTGATTAGAGAGAGAAAAACAAGTAAAGAAATAAACAGAATGAGCAGGATGGGCCATTTAGCCTCATTCAGATCTCAGGTTCAGGAAACGCAGAGCAGAACAAGCGCTTCCATACTACACTAGTGAATTTGAGCAGAACCAAGCACCATGGTCGTTCTTCTGGATGCCAAGCCTCCTTATTCTTTTGTTCAGATGTTTTCTGAAGATGTTTGGAATTAAGTCATTCCAAGATCATTTTATTTCCTGGTGTAGCTTCTGTGATGACCATTTCATGTAAATCATGGCCTTCCATGTTACACCCAGTTAGTAAAATCCAAATCTGAGTTATTAACCCTAGGAGGAAGGGAGAAAGGGAGAGCGGGCAAAGTGGTGGCTCATGAGTCTGACCTCAAACATTCACAGACCTCATCATGTAAGAAATGAAGGAGGAGAAAAAAAAGGGAAATCGAACCTCTTAATATGGCAAGCCATATATCCAGAGTTATTTGCTAGCTATTTCATTTCAGTAGCACTTCTGAGCCCTGTCTCATCTTGGTGTCCGATGAGAGAGGAGTTCATCGTGGTTACTGCTGACACCATGCTTGCCTCCTTCGGAGCTGGACTTTCTGCTGGGGATGAAAGTGGCTGCAATATTTTGGCTGTGCACTGACCAGGCTGTGCACAATGCCAGACCAGCGGCAGCATGAAGCCCCAAGCCACGTGGGTGGAGGAGGGTTGCAGAGCAGGTCCCTGTAGCCCCTGGCCATGGCAGAGCTGTGCGCCGTGGCAGAGCTGTGCAAACCGCTCCAGGATTAACCACCAGCCTGCCCAGGAGTTCAAGGTGAGACTGTGCTTCCCTTGATTCGCATGTGACAGCAAAGGCTCCAAACTCCCATCAAGAAAGGCTTAAAAAGCTGCAGAAAAAGCCAGAAGGTGAGTGGGAGCAAGCTTTCCTCCCTGCCCCATGAGTGAAGAGACTGAGAGTTGTTGTGAAAAGAAACGTTTGGTGAAACTTTGTGTTTTGCCAGTGACTTCACGAGGACCCAGAGCCACCCTATTGATTTCTTCCTCCTGAAAGGTAAGCACAAGCCCGTATCGGTGGGTAAACGTACTGCACCCAGGAATTTGTTGACCATGGTCATAGCAAAGGAGGTAGTAAACTCAGATATTGGATTATTTGCAAATTGCAGCAGTGAAACTAATCTAACCTTTCAGCGGCTCTTTTAAGTGATATTATTATTAGCCCTTGTTCAGAGGATGGCAGGCAGGCAGCCAGTAAAGCACTTAGAGTTTACCATCATCCATCTGCTCCTCTATAGATTTGAAGACTGTAGAAATTTTCCTTTTTAGGACTTACTTGGAAAATGATTAGTGGGCCACTTGCCACATTGCTATACAAGTGTGCCTGTGTGCTTTAGACAGAGGTATGTGACAGGTATTTTATCAATGAGGGACTCCTGATTGAACAGTATTTCCATTCATTCCTCTGCTTGTTTATTTGCATAGCAAAAACTACCCCTGGTGTTCTCAAAGCACCTACCAGGATAACAGACATTTTGCACTGCAATAAGAGGGTTATACTAGCATATACACATAACTTTCCAGTTCTCAAGGAAATTAAGGTTAAAATTAAAAGGCCTTATTTTTAAATACTTGAATGATGTGAGTTTCTCTTAATTTTTGTAGTTATAATTGCAAGAATAGCTAGTAGAGCAGTGTCTGGGATCCTAGGCAGATGGTACTCAGGGATTAGTATCACGGCACTGTGGGGCTCTGAGACACAAGAAGAATTTAGCCCCTGTCCCCAAACCCGTGCAGTCTGAGTAGTCACTTTATGCTGCTTTTCCTGTGATTTTCCAAAATGTAGGCTGGCCAGCGCTGGCCTGGCAGGGCTCATTGCAGAGCTGACATGAACGGGGCTGGGAGCGCTGAGGTTCAGCCCTTCTGGTGGAGGTGACAACGGTGATTTACATCGGACCTCGGTTTACGGGGAGGGTTGGTATAAAGTCAGTTCTTCCTTGAATTCTTTCAGGGCTCCACATTCACTATTTCATAAATATGGACAAGATCAAAGGTGTAATTATGTTAAATTATGTTAATTTACGACAGCCTGCTGTTTTGGGCCACCTCGTGATATTGCAGCTTTTACCTAGGCTCCTGCAAGCCCCTGCAAAGCTCCTGCATTTTACCTCTGCTGCTCCGCTGCTCCCGGCTCCCGCAGGGTGCATTTCCAGAAGCTGTGTTTTCATTTGCTCTCTGATAAGCTTGGGAAGGGCTTGAAGCATAGTGTCTCCCGGTAGGCCTACAATATTCCTAGCAATTCTTTGAAATGGTCTCTGTGCCAGAAAGCTGGAGCTTCTCCTTCCAAGAAGGAATTTGAGCCGTGGGGAGGTGAGCAGTATAAATATACCTCTTATTCACTGTGCAGCCCAGTTCACCCACATTATGCTCTGATGACCGTAGCACCCTACATGCTTCTTGGTTTCTAAATGCAACTGCTCGTGGTGCAGCAGCAAGCTCAATTAAGAGGCAGTCCCTGCTCCAAACAGATACAATTTCCTAACCTGGTCTAGGACACGGCAGGACTTATCCAGCACATCCCCTATCAAAAAGACTGGGTGGAAGAGATCCAAATCTTAAGGCTGTAGACAAGCCAGTTCTACTGTGAAATGCATAGCTGGATGAAGGAACCAAATGATGCCTCCTTAAAATTTTTGCCTTTGGGACAGGGACAATTCCTGGAGAGTAGTTAGCACCTGTGAGAAGGGCAGCTGACAAGGTCAGAATTTGGACGTGGGACCAGGTCACACATGGGGTGACTTCTCCCACCAGCCTCACACAGGGTCACACCAACCGGGCACGTGGCCCCTTGAAACCTTTCCCAGGCACCTCAGCACGTGCCTCTGCTCCCGCACTCCTTCTGCCGGGTCCTCCCAGCCTGTGACCTTCCCCAGACACATTTCTGCGAGTGTCACATTTCCCCAGTGAGTGTCTGCTGACTTAACACACCACCAAGCCTTTGAAGACCCGTTTTGTGTGTCTTTCATAGGCAAAGCAGGTCACATAATATTTCCTCGTGACTTTTGGTGAGATTTGAGTTGGCACGGGCCACGGGTTTCAAAGAAGCAGGGGAGGAAGGGCTGTGATCTGCGGGCAGCTCTACTGGCTTGTTTGTGTTGCTTTGGTACATGCAGGGACCAGTGTGTGAGGCACACAGAAACTGGGGGGGGGCGGGGAGACTATGGCTTTGAAAGCAAGTGTTCAACTCTATGGACTTCAGTGGGCTGTAAGGACCTGTTGAATAGGGCTTCTGACTGAAGTAAATACATTCAGATTAAACTTGGACAGAGAAATAACAAGCTCTTTCAGGTTCAAAAAATACATCTTGTGGCTCACTAAAAATGGTTTTCCACAAGGCTGCTCTGAACATCTGCAGTCAGTGCTGTTCCTTTCTCCCAAACCCAATACAGGCTGTACGAATCCTTTCCTTGAATATAAATGTGTTTTCATCTGGGAGAAGGTCCGCTTCACCATGGAGGGCCCCTCTCAGCAGGACTTCACATCCCTCCTTGGCAGCAACCTCCCTCCCCAGAGAATGGACCCTCCTCTGGCTTCCAGGATTAACGACCTCACACCTCTCGGCAGGCCCTAAACATCGGGCATCCCATCACTGGTTCCCACAATCCAGACACCATTGTCACGACTACACTGGAAACTTATGAGTATTTAAAAGTAGCAGTCATGTTATTTTTTTCTTTTATCCTTTGTGTCTGGAGAAGACATAAGGAAAGTGGATAAAAGCTTTCAGAAACACCGGTGGTGATAGATTCCCTGCTTGAAATTCCTTGACAGTGGCATGTCTTTTGTCTCTTGGTTTTCAGGGTTGTTTGTTTTTTTTTTCAGAAAGTACTGAGCACCCCCAGTTTTCAAATCAGGTTTCTCTGAAGACTTCTCAAATTGGCTGTCCAGACATACCAATCATTTTTTTGAGCATTTAGGATGTGAAACTCAGGCAGCCTGTTCCTTCTCTATATAAAACTGAAAGAACATGAGGAATAGGGGGAAAAAAGAAACTATTTTGCATAGAAAAATGGCAGTTAGCAGCTATGCTTAAGAAAATTGCAGAATATAAAATTAAATAAAGAACTTCTTCACAAAGAAAAGCACTCTCACTGTACCTGCTAAGACATCCAAATTGCTGCATAGGTAATTAACAAAGACAAGATTATTACAACAGGGGTAATTCTGAGTTTATTGCTATATAGAGTTGGCATTAATAAAGAACAGGGACCAAAGGTCAGAAGATGTTAACTCTAAAAATATTTAGACTATTAATGAGACAGCATTATTTTCAGGCATTTTTATTTTCAAGAGGGCATGTCAGATATAGGAAGGGAGCGCCGAACATATAAAGACTTTCTTCACTAAATTATTTAGTGCTCATGAAAGGTGCCAGATGGAAAGCCTTGGGGACTCAAGCCTTCTTTTTATCTGCAAAATTGCCATAGAACAAAAAGTGACAAGTTTACCAATCTTCTTTTATAGGCAGCTCCTGTGGCTGCCTGAGCCCTGCCCTGGAGCTCTTGGCCCCGACGGGGATGGGTTTGCTTTGTCACCCTGCCCTGGGTGTTCCTGCTGCAATGTGTGATGAGGGCAATACATGGTGTGAGAGACAAGGCGGAGACCCAGCTCTCCTCCGGCAGAAGGGCTGATGCTTGCTCGTCTTTCGCACGTTCTGCTGGCAGGTTGCTGATAAACCCGACTGTGGATCAGCCTTGGGTTTGAACTGGTTCAACAGGGTGCAATGTCCAGTGATGAGTAAAAAAGAGATCGCCTATTGCCATGGATGGGGCTGGATGATTTAATGGGCTATTTATCATCTGTCTCCCAGCCTTAACGATCCTAGTAAGTAATGAGCTATCCAGTCTTCTGAAACACTTCAGATTTGTAAAGCCCAGTCAGTGTGTATGTATAGTGCTTTGCAGCTAAATATACTGATGAATCTCTGTCCATATGGTCAAAGCAAAACATATAACAAAAAATGATACACTAAACAAGAGAAGAGCTAAGGAAATCCATGGCTGCTGTATGCCAAGGCACAAACAGGTAAAAATTTTCTTTATGCATTAATTTTTTTTTACACAAGATCAAGACAGAAGGCAAACCTGTTCAATCTGAGGTGAGTTCCTTAACATAAGTGCAGCAAGAGTCTGAACTGTTGCAGCAAAAGTCCAATAACACATCACTGCTGCTTAATCCAGTGATGCAAATGGCAACTTGATATCTCAAAAGCATTCTGAGTCCACCTAAAACAAAGGTTGCTCTCTTCAAGCCAGAGTGGGATCACACCACCCATTGAACAATTGACCATACAAATGGGAAAAAACAAAGACAAAAAGTAGAAGTGCTGACAAAGCTCTAATCATAGCCTAGTAGTGTATGAAAGGAATAAGAGATAAGGAGCCTCCAGCCCACAAAAAGTGTGTCCATGACTGATATATGGGACTATGCACCAGGGGCTTGACAGGAATGTTTCTTTCTCCAGCAGAAGAAACCTGATTGCAGAACCAAACCTCAGGTCCTGAGAAGGTCCTTGTAGGAAACCCCATCAGCTGTCCAGTGAGGTCTGACCATAGCCCTGTCAGATGGAGATAAAAGCATTGCCAGTTGCCTCAGAGCCCACAAAAGAGGAGGAGGGCTGTGTGTGCCAGCAGGCTCCATGCCAGACTACAAGCAATAAAAGGAATTTCTTCAGCCCCTGGAGAGGGAATGTGTATAGGAGCTGGCTCTGATGCAGTCCAGACCTTGTCTGTGCTCCTCCAGGAGGAGTCTCAGGACCCACAAAGGCAAGTATTCTTGCTGGACTGTAACTCCAGACCCCTCCTCTGGAGACTGGCTAGTGTACTTCAGGCTGACTTTTAGCACTGAACCAGTGCCAGAGCACAGATGAGTGTGACCATCTCTGTTCTCAAAGACGAGGTGAGGGAGAGGCAAGAGGTTGGCCATCCTGCCTCCGAGCATGGGAAGAACCAGCTGTAAAGAAGTAAGCGCCAAGAGAGGATGGTATGAGGGAGGAGGAACCATCTTCCAGATGTTCACATACCTGATCTTGTGGAAACACCAGCCAGCTCCAAGGAGGCGAGCCCCAGAGGGGTCTTTTCTCACAGCAGCTCTGAATCAATGGTCCCAGAGAGACCCAGGCAGCTGGATACATTATTTTGTGGATCTCAGCCATGATGTCCTACAGAATCAAATTACACGCTGAGGTCTGAGAATTTAAAAAAAAAAAAAAAAAAAAAAGTCTCCCTGACTGTCTTGGTAGCCTTCCACTCCAGTCTGCCGCTGTCTTGCACTTGGGCACCAGTGCAGTTTCACAAATCCTGCATGGAGGACTTGTGCAAACCACCTCCCATGACCTGCTGGCCGCGCTCTCAGTAATGCAACCCAAACACACCCTAGTAATATCAGCCTGTCCCTGTTTCCACCTTCTTTGCAGTCCCTTGCTGCTTTGGAGCTCAGTCAGGAGCTCCTGTCCCAACCAGAAACTCTTCTGCAGAGCTGCTAGATCATGTGGTGCAGGGGGTGCCAGGACTGGTACTACTTCATTACGGGGCAGGTGAGAAATAAAGGCCATTTTCATTTACAGAAGGATTGTACTCATAGCTGCAGTGAATACTGAGTTTTCTGAGGAGCGGCTGGAGTCAGAAAAACTCGGCACCCATCAGAGACAAAGCTGTGTCCATCTGCACCTGGGTCTCAGAGATTCCCATCTCCGCTGTGTGACATCTTGTCTTGACCAAAATTTAGTCAGCAGAAACTCTGTACAAAGAATAAAAAGCAAAAA
Source organism: Aramus guarauna (assembly GCA_013400195.1). Taxonomy (NCBI): domain Eukaryota; kingdom Metazoa; phylum Chordata; class Aves; order Gruiformes; family Aramidae; genus Aramus; species Aramus guarauna. Next base: position 197,463 of record VXBL01008406.1, on the reverse strand, counting down.
TCCAACAGACCCAGGATGATGAAGAGGTTGGGTGGTGTTTCATTGCTGTGAAGAGTGTTGCAGAAGCTCAGACGCCATTTCAGGAGTCTGGGAAGTGTTTCTCATGGGAAGCTGGAAGGTGTGAGAGCAAAAGCACCTCTCATGTAGAAACAACCCAGTTACAGCGCTCAGAGTCCAACAGTGCAGGCAGGCAATCACGTATCACAGCGAGAGGCATGCCGCCAGAACACAACTTTGACAGAATATCAAAATCTTCAGCACAAAGATTCCTAGCAAATACAAAGGAATGGCGTAAATAATCTCCTATCATAGAAACATCTAAGATTTGAATTAACCTCCTTAGGCCTTAAATTTCTTTGCTTCACATGGGGCTAATGTGTCTCAGGTTAATTGTGTGGACCTCTGGTAATTGGCCCAAATATAGCACAAGGAGATTTTCATGCTAAGCCAACATCAATACTGTGCATCAAAGGCTGCCCTGAATTCTCCCCCTTGGTTGCTCAGTCATCTTTGATCTAAAAAATGAAAAGACTAAGGGATTTTGTTGTTATTTTTATTCCTTCTCCCCCACTCCGAGATTGAGGTTACTGAAAATACAAACAGCAAAAAGGTGGCAAAACATTAAAAAAAATTGTAAAGAGAATCAGGAATGATGGAGTGAAGTAAACAGAAAAAAATTAGGCTTAGAAAAGAAAAAAGAGCTGCTGATGGGAGAGAGAGAGATGCTGCATACACGGGATGTGACAGTGAATGGGGTGGTGAAGAAAAGCCCAGGCATGGTATTATGAATGAGGAAAAGGGATCGGTCCATGACTTCTGTAGGGTATGAGAATCAGGTCCTGTCTTCTTAAGCCATCCACGTGCCGGCCATCTGACCTCACTGTGGTTAGCTTCAGAAGCCACCAGGAAGCCACTAAGACCTGCAGCACCTATGCAAAAAGGTCACGTACATTTGAGCCTTGTTGGGAATAATAATTATTTGGGAAACAGATGTTCCTATGTGACCCTCGTACTACTCATATAAAAGGAAAGGTGGCTCATGCCACCCCCCCCTTGCTGGCTGCAGAGGAGGGAAGTAGCTGCTCCATCCACGCTGAGCTTGAGGGAGTAAACCCAGCCTCTTATGGGCAAAAGAAGGAAACCAGAAGAGCCAGAGAGAGGAATGCGTAGAGGGAGATGGGAAGCAGAAAAGAGAGGACACGTGGAATTCAGGGAATTTGGGGATTCAAAGTCTTTGTTCTAAGATTGCATTGGAGACTCAATTCTCACAGCAGTCCTCAGGGCTTCTTTTGGCAGCTCCACGAAAAGAACAACTTGCTTTTAGCAACACTGAGACCCAGTAGAGTTGAGCCCCAGGGTTATGAAAGTTTGGCTCCAGGAAGGGTGGTTCTAAGCTTCCCATTCAGGCTTTAGCTTCAGGACCATTAATTACAGAAGGACAGATCCCCAACATGGAAATCTGGATGAACTCACAAAATACATGAGGACACTCAGACCTTAATCCTCCAGTCTGGCCTCACTCCTAATTTACAGCCCCTGGAAATCTGTTTCCAAGAAAGCGTCTTCTTCCTTATACTGTGCTATTATCATCTCTCCTCCCAGCAGTCTTGCGTTCACCTCCACGGAGCGCAGTTTTGGGGAACGAAGCCCAGCAAAGTGTTCCAGGCAACAAAAAAAATCAGGAGAGATGGATTCATGACCTTGAAAAACGGAATGTTTGCTCTCGTTTGATGCTGAGCTGATTTCTTAAAAGGGGTAAAAATTAGCTCCCAGTGAAATACTGTGTTTCAAATCAACTCCAAATGCATGTAGTTCGCTGACCCTTCATTTTCCAGCTTGGCCACTAAACTGGAAAACTTGCTATCTGCATGGCTCTGATTGTGAATCATTTGTGTTCTTGGCTATAAAATGATTTAAAAAATAAGCAAGAAAGAACCAGGAGACATAAAAAATCAGGAACGTGCAACAAGCAAAGAACCAAGAAAAGAGAGAAGCAGGAAATTCATTGCTGAAACTGCTTGAGATAGTTTGATAAAAATGTCACCAGAAATCTTTGCTGTATTCAAATAAAACCTCATCAAAAATTCTTTCTGTTCTGTAACTAAATCAAATACTGATCAGAAGTGCAACATTTCAAAAATTTGACGATGTGAATCAGTAGCAAAAGAGACTCCATTATTTTTATTAAAAAAATAAAGTTATAAAGTAAAAGGACATAATTTTGTTAGGAGTGAAAATGTGTTTCTCTGGGCACCTGATGCGAGAGAGCATCAGACAGCATCACCAAGGTAAACAGATGAAAGATGAAGCCCCCTTCTACATCTCTGCCAGAAAAACAGCAGGTATCTTTGACATGCTAAAAATATGCCTACTGTTATGTTGACTTTTAATTGGAATTGTTAGAAAAAATGACCTTAGCAAACGTGGCTTTACCTCCCCACCTTTTGTTGCTGTGTTTTTTCCAGTCTCATCGGTGTTCTCCTGCATTTCAGGCTGATACCTGAGCTTTGCCTTTGTTGCGTGCTAGGGCTCTCACCAGTGCACCATCTGGAGCAGCACGCTCCTACGGAAACCACTATCAATTCCCCTGCAAAGCCAGATAATGGGATGCATTCTCCCTTCTTCCCGTTAGAGTCTTCTAAGGGCCAAATCCTCCCTCCATTTACAGTCCAGAAAGTCCCGTCCACCCAATGATGCTATGCTGCATTTACACTAATGCAACCGAAAGCTAATTTTGGCCCTAAGTTATTTGTATACTCAGATATTAACTTAATGTAGGCCATTTTCTGAGCTTGGTTCCTCTCTGCAACGTATATCAATTTACTGAGAGCGAGAGTATCCTTCTTAGCTTCCTGTATCGCAGGTACACAATCAGGGCACGGGCAGGGAGAGAGTTTTCATTTTGCCAATTATGGCTGTGGTGGCAGTAGGATGAGATTGACTTGCACTTACATCCATTACTGTGTTGCAAGTTTTGTTCAGTGCAGAATATTTTATATGATGGGCTCCTTCTGTATCGTTTGGCAATCAGTCCTTCATAATTTGAAGTTCCCTTTCCTCATTGAACTGGTCTCCTCCCGGTGGAGCTGGTTTGCATGTTGATTTGGAATAGAATGAAAACTCAGTGAACTACAAAAGCCTGTTGCAGAGATTTTTTGGCAATCTACGACCAATGTCCTCTTTATTCCCGGCCCATTATTTCCTTCAGCATCTGCTCAGCTGATTAGTTTTAATGAGCAGTAGCTCCACCAGTGCGTAAGGGAATTCACAGCTCAGTAGGCAGGGGAAAAGAAAACGAGCAGTGGAAAACGGCTGCATGCAGGTGGCTGTCTCCAGAACATGTACCTTTATATGCACATCAGATGCGTGACGGGAGGAAACATCCTGCTTGTACACTGCAGCCACTGAGAAACTCTCCTCTACTGAGTAGTGGTTCCTATTGGAAGAGGCTCTTTGAGATCCAAAGCCACAGGTAGCTACTACAGATACACAGGGAAAAGGGAAATTATGTCTTGGAACTGATGAGTCTCCAGGTACCTGTAAGTCATGACCGGTTATTTCCCTAAAAAATGCCATGTCATGCTATGCACGATCAGAGGAGGAAGCCTCCCTGCTTGGATTTTGAATTTTGCCATTTCCCCCGCCTTGCACATTTGTCCTGTGTTTTCCGCTGAGACAAGGTTCCCCCCTCCTGTCCTGTGCCCGTGCACGCAGAAGATCAGCTCTGTGCTGAGCAGGGAGTGCAACAAACAGAAACCACAGCAGCACTGGAAGAACCATGCTTGCAAACACTGCTTGCAGGCAAAGCTGCCCGCTTCAGCCCCAGAATTTGCTCCACTTGCCATACCTGGAACATGCAAAACCCTGCAGGGTGTTGGGTCCCTGATCATTAATGGCACTCAGAAGCTGGAGAGCACCTTTCCATAGATGTCAAGGCAAAACAAGTCAAAATAGAAGCTGTCTCACTCCTGGCCTGTTGTCGGTCATTCCCTGGAGCAGTCTTCCTCTCTCCATCACTGCAGAAATCATTTCAGCAGGAGGCTGAAGATGCCAAAGACTGTTGAAAAATTGTAGGGGAAATGGTAATAGTCAAGTGGGAAGTGTTTATTTTATGTAACCAGACAGTACCGATGATACAAGCCCTGCTAACAGAACCATGTCAGTGACAACACGTGAAAGTAATATCTTTTTTTTTTTTTTTCTCTTTTGGCTTTTTAAACTGGGATGAGAGTTACTCAGCAATCCTCACTTTCATCTCCCCACAGAAGTCCTGCACTTCCATCACATGGTGACTGTGTGGTTTTGGGTAAACAATCCCCAAAATCATAGAATGGTAGAATCATAGAGTCACAGAATCACAGCATCATAGAATCATAGACTGGCTTGGGTTGGAAGGGACCTCAAAGACCATCTAGTTCCAACCCCCCTGCCATGGGCAGGGACACCCTCCACTAGACCAGGTTGCCCAAAGCCCCATCCAACCTGGCCTTGAAGACCTCCAGGGAGGGGGGATCCACAGCTTCTGTGGGCAACCTGTTCCAGTGCCTCACTACCTACACAGTAAAGAATTTCTTCCTTATATCTAATCTAAATCTCCCCTCCTTCAGCTTAAGGCCATTACAAAGATGTTAAACAGCACCGGTCCTAATACCAACCCCTGAGGAATGCCACTTATCACTAGTCTGCACTTGGACATCGAGCTGTTGACCGCAGCCTTCCAGCAAATTCCTTACCCACTGAGTGGTCCATCTGTCAAATCCATGTCTCTGCAATTTAGACACAAGGATGTTGTGTGGGACAGTGTCAAATGCTTTGCAAGTCCAGGTAGATGACATCATTTGCTTTTCTCTTATCCACCAATGCTGTAACCCTGTTGTAAAAAGCCACCAAATTTGTCAAGCATGATTTGCCCCTAGTGAAGTCATGTTGGCTGTCACCATTGATCTCTTTATTTTCCATGTGCCTTAGTATAGTTTCCAGGAAGATCTGCTCCATGATCTGTAGTTCCCTGGGTCTTCCTTTTTTCCCTTTTTAAAAATGAGACTTATGTTTCTGCTTTTCCAGTCAGTGGGAACTTCACCAGACTGCCATGACTTCTCAAATACGATGGATAGTGGCTTCACAACTTCATGCCTCAGTTCCCTCAGGACCTGTGGATACATCTCATCCTCATGGGTGAGGCAGGCGCTGTGGCTGACGAACGTGCCAGACACAAGCCACCCCGCTGGATATCATGGCAGCATGGTCCCTCTCCCTTGCAGGGATGCTGTGTGCTGGGGGCCTGTGCTTGCACGGATGGCTGCGGCATGATGCTGCAAGGAGAGGCAGGGCAGTGGTGCTGAGCACCAGTGTCACCTTTTCATATCTCCCCCATGTAGGGGTAACTGCGATTGGACCTTAGGGTCCCCTTCCCCACTCATGAGCCCCATACCTCCCTCAGCTTTGGCAGCCTGTGCTGCTGCGTTGTGCAAGAGGCTGGGGCTGTCTGAGTGAGCCCGGCTGCGTCCTGCCAGGCAGCAGGACCGATTTGACATCCTCCCTTTCATTCATCCCAGGTGCTGCAGGAGCTAAACCCTTCCCACTTTTCTTTCCTGTGTACATCTCTCCTCTGTAGACTGGTGAGACCAGTTTGCAGTATCAGGTCATATTCATAAGGTACAGTTGATAAAACAGAAGTGTATTTGTTGTCCTGACCTGACCAAAAAGCCATCCGATGTGCTCATTATCAAGGCTGTTGGAGGAGTAGGTCCTCCACTGGGCCACCTCTTGCCATAGGTCTACTACTGCCTGAAAAAAGACCGAGAGAAAAGATCCACTGTATGTATGGTTAGACCGCACTGCGCACAGCCCATATGGAGTCTATCTTTAGCCTTAAAAAAAAAAAAAAAACAGAGACGGTTGCTCAGAGATACAGATTTTCCTCCCCTTGCCTTCTTGCACAGAAGGATCCCGGATCCCCCAATGTAATGGTGTTGAGCTATATCGTGTAGAGGAGCCCATTTGGCCCACCAGCACCTGGCTGCTCCAATGACAGCCATGCCAGTCTCTGAAATGCACGAAAGTGATAAACACCTGGAAAGGTTTCTTAACATCTCCTCAGGCCTACATGACCGAGCTGTCAGCTGTAGCAGGGCCAGGCTGGCTTGGTCTGCCAAGAGCTACGTCTTCTCTCTGGGGAGTACCACCACCAGGACTGCCGGCACAGCAAGGATTTCAGCTGATCCTTAACTGTTATCCATCCATTTAAGTTAAGCACTTTTTTGACCTGAATATTTTCAGTGGAGTCTTTAACAGGTGGGCTTTGGGAGGAGAATGGGCAGGTGGAGCAGTGGCATGTACAGGTCTGTGGAGGTGACCATCTGCTGCAAAGTGTGAGAGAGGTGGTGGGTGTGTTGGGTGTGCATGGCAAGGTTTTGGTAGCAAGAGAGGCTACAGGGGTGGCTTCTGTGAGAAGCTGATAGAAGCTTCCCCCATGTCTGACAGAGCCAATGCCAGCTGGCTCCAAGATGGACCTACTACTGGCCAAGGCCAAGCCTATATCAGCCATGGTGGTAGCATGCGATAATATATTTAAGAAGGGGGGGGAAATCCCACCAGGAGCTATTGCAGCCAGAGAGGAGGGAGAAAATATGAGAGGAACAGCTCTGCAGATCCCAAGGCCAGTGAAGAAGGAGAGGGAGGAGGTGCTCCAGGCACCAGAGCAGAGATTCCCCTGCAGCCCTTGGTGAAGATCATGGTGAGGCAGGCTGTCCCCCTTCAGCCCATGGAGGTTGATGGTGGAGTAGATATCTACCTGAAGCCTGTGGAGCACCCCATGCCAGAGCAGGTGGAGGCACCTGAAGGAAGCTGTGACCCTGTAGGAAGCCTGTGGTGGAGCAAGCTCCTGGCAGGACCTGTGGACTTGCAGACAGAGGAGCTCACATTGGAGCAGGTTTGCTGGCGGGACTTGTGACTCTGTGGGGGACCCATACTGGAGCAGTCTGTTCCTGAAGGTCTGCACTGTGTGGAAGGGACTCATGCTGGAGCAGTTGGTGAAGGACTGTAGCCCATGGGAAGGACTCATGTTGGAGAAGTTCCTGGAGGACTGTCTCCTGTGAGAGGGACCCCAGGCTGGAGCAGGGGCAGAGTGTGAGGAGTCCTCCCCCTGAGGAGGAAGGAGCGGCAGAGACAAGGTGTGAGGAACTGACCGTAACCCCCATTCCCCGTCCCCCTGTGCCGCTGGTGGGGAGGAGGGAGAGAAATGGGGAGTGAAGTTGAGCCTGGGAAGAAGGGAGGGGTGGGGGGAGGTGTTTTAAGATTTGGTTTTATTTCTCATTACTCGACTCCAAAATTAAATTAATTTTCCTAAGATGAGTCTGTTTTGCCCATAATGGTAATTGGTGAGTGATCTCCCTGCCCTTATTTTGACCACAAGCCTTTCGTTATATTTTCTCTCCCCTTCCCAGCTGAGGAGGGCAGTGACAGAGCAGCTTTGGGGGACACCTGCCATCCAACCAGGGTCAGCCCACCACAGTGGGACAGGCTGGCAGGCCTCTTGTGCCATGGGGTAGCTGCCGCCAGGCCAACAACAGTCACTGTGTGCCCCTGGTTGCCATTGTGAATGACACTCGAAATGTTCCTCTCACTTCCTAAAATTGGTCAGAACAACAGAGGTGTGGAATCACACCCCACATGAGGGTAACACATAAATCCTCTTTGTTCTCCTTTTTTCCTCTTTCTCCAGGAAACATACATTAGTTATCCAGCTTGCATTTCTCTAGCTGTCTTGAGTACACTGTTGCACTACAAACCACGATGATGGCTTTTATGTGCTAGAGATGCTGCGGCTGGGTCAGATGGAGCCCTAGGCTAACACGCAGGGCTGGAAGAAGCCCTGGTTAACCAGGGCTATGCGCATCCTTTGGCATGGTTCCTCTGAAACTGCTCCACAAAACGATTTGGGGAGCTAACGGTTCCATAGGCAATACAAACCAAAGTAGCCTGAGTCATCCTCCTTCATGTTTCCACCTTATTAGGAGTCTGCTGAGCTGAGGATGAAGGACTAAAGCAAATAAAGCCTCTGTCCTAAAGAGCTTCCAGCTGAAGGAGAAAGATGGGACAGAAACGTGCAAATGTTCTACTAACCAAAATATTTCATGGAGCAGTTTATGACCAGCCAAGCATTGGTTTATTCTGACAAACAGTAAGAGGACCTGCTGACTGTTGAAGTCTAGAAATTTTAGAAGGGATGTGCATCTGTCCCGTTGAGTGATCTCATGACACAATTATGCTGTTAGCTGTTCCCCTGCAGTGATTTCGAGTTAGTTGGTACTTTTCATGCTATATACAAATACTATCATCAGAGGTAAAATTGAAGTTTCTTGTCCATGGGACCCATAGATCTAACACATTTGCTAAGGAACAGAGCAAACAGAGTGCTCAGTGGCTGTTTAGGCCAACAGGACTGAACACAAACACCTTCTACCTGAAATCGGTTACTTCTGCTGGAGAAGGAATAAGTCTCATTCCCTCTGAGTGAGGATCATTTCCTATGCCTGTCTCACATCTTTGTGTTTGTGTTCACATATTCCTGACATCTTCCAGATATTACCCTGGGTAAAACACTCAATGACTTATTGAGCCTCCTGAATGTTTGCTGACATTACACAGAAACTCCAGCCTGGATGGCCCTTGCACATGTTATGCTTTGTGTTGTTCAGTTAGTCTTTATCCACAGTTTATGACAAACTTTATTTTTTTACATGTTATTTGAGAAATAATCCTAATTCCCAGCAAGGTATGTGTTATTTGCTGGACAAGCCTTACAAATCTATTTCAGCCAATGGATTATTTGTTCACCTGAAAATCTGTGTATGAGTTGTGTATCATTTGTTAACCACTTTCTGAGGTTTTGTTTCAGAAAGACAATAGTCTTTGAGTTAAGCAAAGTCTCATTCAACAATCAGGCCTCACTGCAGAAATGTCGGCTGTCCAAACATGAAGAAGAGTTCAGGTACAACACAGACCTCTTCACCTCTTCTGTTCTCATGTCTTTCCGTTCATCTCCCCTAGGGCCAGGGGAAGGAGCTGGACATTGCAGTGTCTCCTGAGGGCCAGCAGCATGGGTCCTTCCAGTCCAGGAATTAAGAACTATACATTAGACCATGAACAAAACTGAGCTGCTAAATTAACTTCAGGATGCAAACATCAGCGTACTGACATTGCAAGATAATTCAGGAGAAGACCATTGTTGTGGGGGTCTGTACAGAGCTTTGTCACAGCTGGGACCTAGGACATCACTCTTTCCCAGGTGCTGCTGCAATGCGTGGTGAGACAAGGGAGTGCTGGATTCGGTCCCGCTTGTCTCAGTGTTCGGTGCTCCTGTGGTAGGATGTGGTCAGGAGTCTTGACAGCCGCTTTCTGCACTCAGGAAATGCTGATCAGTTAAAAGCAAAATTTTGCTTGAAAAAATAGTGGTTTTCTTGAAAAACTGTGCTTAAGAGGTCAAAATGAGTAGACAATAAACCTAATGTCAGCTTGTCCATACATTAGGTGTCCAGACCAGTGGACTATTTACTAGCTTTTTTGGTGTCCTTTTTACTGTCAGCATATGAAAGATTTCTTTTCCTCTGTGGAAAAAAGAATAAAATTCATAATCTCGAAAAGTGTGGCAGACTGTGAAAACCCTTTTCAGTGCAGTTTCATTTGAATTTAAGAAGTTTAGTTTCTCTCCACTACCCACAACTGTCAGATCATTTCATCCTAGTAAGTGATACATTGAAGAGATGAACTGAATGAAAAATAAAAAGGAAGAATATTTTTAGTTTTATTTGTTGACTAAATAACTACTTATATCATCCGTGTTAATTACAGACGTTGCAAAAATCAGAAGAAAAATTGAATGAATTAGTTCAACAGGAGCGTAAAGCCAGTGAGTTGCTGTCCACTGCCACCTGCCCCTCACGCTTCAGCCATCAGATAGCGGCAGCTGGACATGCAGAAGGAGCTGGTTCCGTTGGTTTCTGCTTCGCGTCCCGGAGCAGAACCAGCGTTAAACCCACCGTGACTTTCCCATGGCGATCCCTCCTTATCTACAGACGGCAACCAACATCCCGGCGGCCGCAGGGCCTCCTGACCAGGGCACGCGGTGCTCAGCCTCCCGGGCTCACATGCTCTTTTCTCGTCCTGACAAAGGCGACCTGGGAACCGGGGCATCGCGGCAGGGTTTAATCCTCTGTGCCACAGCCCTGGTGGCTCCCAGACAGTGTTTCTCTGGCAGAGAGAAGAAACATGTGATGAGGCGTCCGGCTGTGTGCACCGTGAAAATGCCCCTATCTTCATTGATTTTAATGAGAAATCCCTTGAGCCTCTGAAGAGCTGTTATTTCCTGGCTCGTAACTCGGCTCCATCGCTGCCTCCGGGCAATCAGACCCCGCACATCCCGCTTACCTCCTCCCCGCCCTGCTGCGGAGCTGCGAAACAGTGTCTTGCAGGTGCTGGGCTGGGGGGGATGAGGCTTTCAAAGTAAAGGGATGCTAAGGGCGGGCAGGCAGCCTTGCCACAAGGGAGAAAGCAAGTTCTCCATCACGCAAAGTCACCTCCCAAATTGCAGAAACCACAAATGCCTGCTTTACATCCAGAGCAAACAGGGGTGCCTGCCCAGGAGCACACAGGGTTGCTTCGCATTGTGTTACCTCTGAAATGCAACACCAAACTATTAAACTTTAATAGCACTAAAGAGGCTGGGGCATGAAACCCTTGATGCGCATTTGTAATGGGCAAAGGGAGAAGCCTCTCAGGCCAGATTTATTTCTGCACCCTCGGAGAGCTGCTGAGAAGAGACAGGTCTCGGTTGCAAGGCTCCACCGTCCTTCCTTCTGCCCTCTAGTGCCGGATAGAAAAATTAAATGTAAAGAAAGGAGACTGCAATTTCCCTCCCGCAGTGTACGAGGTAGATAGAAGAGGAGGGAGAAAACATGATTTGTAGCTGCGTGCTTTGATGCCAGTTAAGGTAAAACACGTCAGAAAAGGTAATGTTGTGGGGCCACTGTCAGGCAGGGTGCACGGTGCTGTTGGGAGCCAGCCGCACCGCTGCGAAGGGTGTGCTGGGTACAGGACACGCTGGTATCGCTCTGCCGTTGAACTGGACCCAAGCGATGGAGACTCCCAAGCAGGGCAGGTGCTCACCGCTTCGTGCTGTGGGTCAGGACAGGTGTATCTCCGTAACCGCCCAGAGATGTGTCTGTACCAGGCTCGCTGCTTCCTTTAGATTAAAATCCTGACAAAGCTTTGTGCCAAAATATTTACGCTAGGGAAGTGCCTGCTGTTTAACACTTTGAACCTCATTTAATTCACACTTGTTCCTAATCTCTGCCTCCCAACACCACCTCATCGGGCTGAGTCAGACCTGTTACCCTGACTGCTCTCTTCCAAAAATGTGCTGGGAAAGGCGGCTGTGCCAGGGGAGCGCTCTCAGTGCCGGCATTTGTTTTTGTGTGCTTCTGTACTTGACATCTTTCTGCTCACCAAAGATGTAAGGGAAAAGCGACACTGCAACAATTTCAGTAGCTTCTGTAAAGTAGGGGAGCTGTCACCTGCATATACAGCTGCCAAAAGTAGATTAGAGCTCCAGGACATCCCAAGTACAAACATCAGCAGGAGAAGACACAAAAGGGACATAAAGGACTGGCTCAGTCTGAACAACAGGGTTGGCTGGTGCAGCCCAAGGATGATGCTGAGGACCTGGTAAGCCAGTGCATGGGGCTGGAAATTAATTGCCCAAAGGTGACTGATGCCAAGCAAGTCTAATGAGGACTAACGTGGTTGAGGAGGCTTGGCCACCAAACAGACAAGGGGCCCACGGGAGGACAGGCAGCACTCCTGAGCCATGGAGCAGTTTTGCACTGGCCTCAACTCCTGTCAGGCTGCAGTTTTGAAGCTCTAACGTCCTTCTGATGCTTGAGGCAACACACCAGAGGAGGTTCCTGATCAACCACTCATCCCACCAAAAGAGCACTGCCCTGGGATGTGTGAACTCTTCCTCCTTGTGTTTCTTCCACACTCCACTATTTTTCTCCTGCCTTCCTCTCCTGCTGCTTTGCCTTTCACCTGGGCTAGCAAGGTGAGACCCTGACCCATCCTGTCCAGCCCAGGGGTCTGGCTGCCACCGATGGCTCTCTTGGAGCTGCCATGGGCACCAACAACATCCCAAAAATGCTGTGTCCCTCCAGTCTTTTCCCATCCTCTCCCTTTTCCTCCTCTGTGCACATCTTGCAGTCACAGAGGAAGCAATTAGGAATGACCAGAACCAAGTCTTCCCTCTTGTCTTTGTTGCCTGACAAAACAAGAGCTTTAAGCCACATCCTCCCTTTGAAAAACCAAGTCATGATTATGTACATTTTCCCTAACTACTCAATTTCAATTTCAAAATGCTTATTCTTGGTTTTGATCTATTTCTCTTGTGTATCCTAATCAGGATGTTTTGAAACTTTGTCATGAATTTTCCAATGCGTTACCCTCTCGACTCCAAGGCCTGCAAGGTGATGAGCTGTTCAGTTTCACACAGTGCGAAGTTCAGGCTTAAACTGCTACTTCTCTTGGTTTATTTGCTCAATTAGTTCCTCACATCCTCCTACAAACAGAAGTCCTGTCCACACAGGGCATGGGCAGTGCAAGATGCTGGGGAAGGTCTCCAGGGAAGCCACTGCCGTTTTGGGATGCCTATAGCCCTGCCAAAACCAGGGTCTGCAACGGAGGGGATGCAGGAGAGGACATAGCAGTGCAGCTTCAGCTAAGATGTAAGGAGTTGGCTATGATGTTGCTACTAGAGAAAAGATGACAGGACAACCCCCCCAGTTTAGTCAGGGGTCTGCTGAGGTCTTTCCTCCAACATTGAAATTGGGGTTTCAGGAAGACACTGATTTTCTGTCCTTTTTCTTCTGCTCCCTACTGTTCTCAGAGACTTACTTACAATCTGACATACACTCTGTGGGAAGAAACTGAAATATGAAATATGGGAACTTCTTATGGCAGCTGCTTCTGCAGGCTGGTACAGGAGGACATTTCAGGGAAGTTAGTGATGTCTTCGAATACCGGCCCCCACAAGCCGTGCTGTAAGCGCAGTACAATCTCATTGCTCCTTTTACCAGCTAGTTGTGGGAAGCCCCAACCTTCTCTTACAGTATCGGGTTGTGGAAATAGTGACAATTCCACAGCAAAATGCCAAGACTTGAACTCACCCAAAAACATGGCACAGGCAAGGTATGGGGAGGGGGAGTTCTCTGAAGGTTATGAAACATGGGGAAAAATCTGAAAAAGGACACAGAAAAGGCATCTTGTACAAGCCAGCTTGGATGGAGAAGCTGAGGAGAGCACATCTGAGGTTCATCTTTGCCCATCAGAGGTCAAAGCTTACCTTCACTTCAGTTAGTCCCGAGATGCAGGAAAGCATTACGTGGTCTTCATGAATAAACAGGGTCACATCATAGAAAATGAGCTTTCTGACATAATTTTCTCCTCTTTACGGTAGCAGTTCTCAGAATGGTTGGACACCTCTCAGGTCACATGAAGAGTAATACATGTACACACGTGTGTGTGCTCTTTACGCTCACACCCACACAAGAACACTTCAGATGTGGTTTGGGTAACGTGCCACTGCCTTCGTCAGGAACGGCGATGGTCACAAGAGCATGCTGGACGATGCTGAGGGTTAAGTCAGCGTCCTGTCCCTGCCCCACAAGATGGAGTCCCAACTCCACCAGTGCTGTGCCAGGTCCATAGGCGTGACAGCCTGCCCACACTGATCCCAGCCCGGCAGTGCCGGTTCCCAGCTATCACTAACCTGCCCGGCCAAACGAGTGCCACAGCAGCCGGGGTAGTTTCCTACTGGGCACTGAGGTCTTTCTCCTCAGCAAGTTGGTATATTCTAATGCCATCTCATCCTGAAATTATGTTAACGTTTCTGACCTGCTACCAGTTAAAGCCTTCTTTATTTTATTTAAAAACCAATCCAAACCTCTTCTGGTTATCTTCTGAGGGACAAACTCTGAGACAGGGCAGCTCAGGGAGAACAGTGCTGGAAGTCACAAGCTTTGCTTTCATATCATACAGGCGAGGCGAGGCGAAGAGAAGAGGTCCTTTCTGCCTCACCCACCACACAACCTCCCTCAGTCCAAAGATAACAGACCACTTCATTGTGCTTTAGTGAAGGTGAGGCATCCATCTCACCTGACACTGCTCAATATGGGGAGGACCCAGGGTCTTCACAGGGAAAAGACAACATCAGAAATAGCTTGCTGAAAACTATGCATGGCTGTGCCAGCAGGTCAGACGGCCAGCAGGAGCTGGGGGAGGGATAAGAGAGCAGGACTGCACAACCACACATTGGCTGGGAGCATCAGGGACCTCTGAAGATCATCCAGTCCAACCTCCTGCTCAAGCAGGGTCAGCCAGAGCAGGTTGCTCAGGGCTGCATCTGATCAGGTTTGAATATCTGCAAGGACGGAGCCTACACAGCCTCTGTGGACAACCTGCTCCAGTGCTTGACCTTCTTCTTAAAAAAGCTTTTTCTTATGTTTCAACGTAATTTCCTGTGTTTCAGTTTGTGCCCATTGCCTCTCATCCATTCTCTGGATACCCTGAGGAGATCCTGGCTCTGTCTTCTTTACTCCCTCCAGCAGGTATTTATACACCCGGCTAAGATCCTCCTTCAGTTTCTCTTCTCCTGGCTGAGCAATCCCAGCTTAGGACTGGAGAGAAGCTGCAGCAGGAGCTGTGTAGGTGATGGATAAAGAGCCAGCGACAACTCCATGGGCAGGGCGATGAGGATCTCAGCAGCAGCAGGTCCCACTGAACAGCTGCTAGTCTCACTGATGACATGAACACCGTAGCCCAAACTCAGCCTCTTCCCAGCCCAGCCCAGTCTGCCCCAGTGGTCACTTATAGGCACGGAGCCTCTGGGTGGCTGATGTGCTGGGCCCATCTTGAAATGCAAGGACAGCAAGGGAGAAAGGGAGAGACAGTGCATGTTTTTCTTACAACGTTGTCCTCCTGGGTTTTATTTTCTGTTTTGTTCTCTTTCACTTCTCATCTTCGCGTTTACAGAAACCATCCTGCAGTTGCTACATTGAAGTTGTCTCTCCAGATAAGCCCTCCTGCCCCAAGCTGAACATGCCAGATACACCCAAGCCCCATGTCATGCCCTGTGCTGCTGCACCTCATGGTGAGATGTTTAAGTGTGCTGCCAGCCAGAGCTGCACAGCAGGGACCGCGCTGCCACAGCCCGCGTTTGCACACTGATGCTGAGAGCATCGAGTGGTGAGTACAGCAGGGAACTGACATGGCCCATGGAGGTAGCCACCTTCCACTGCTTCCACCACCATCCTTGGTCAGGCCCTGCCTGTGACCTCCTCCTACCTGAGCTAACTCAGCTGCACGCCTGCCCCAGCCCTGCAGCACAGATGCTCCCTTCATTCAGCACAGTTTTGCCGACCTGCGCCAGATGTGTTGAATTAAACCCACTCTACAGTTCAGTGCTGCTGGTACTGATTTGGGATGAGGCCATCTCTCTGTTTCCCAGCTTGGCACTCAGAGGAGCTGCTTTCCGCAGTTGCCCTCGTCCCTGAAATTTCAGCAGCAAGTCCCAGTGATGGCTCCATGGCTCCTCTATGTCCCCTGCTGTGCAAAAACATCCAATTCCCTGTAGCCTGGTCCCCAGTGACTCAGACGCTTCAGAGGCAGCACGGTGCATCAGCTGCCGCAGAGCAGCACTGACAGACACGCCGGGGAGAGGAACAGCCGAGAAGAGCCGAGGTACAGCCAGAGGCTCCCGATGCGAGATGGCGTTTATTTTTAGAGTGCTGTGGCGCTAAGGATATGGCATGAGCTGCTTCCCTCTCATCACTCTGACGCCATCACCCGTCACCCACGCACCTGCTAAGTGGGTTATCACAGCCCATCAGGCTCCCGAGGAGAGGGAAGAAAGCAAAAAGGTCGTTTCTCTCCTTGCGCCAATAAGGCAGAATACATTCAGCACTGTGGTATTTATTAATGGACTTTGGTTTAAAGTGCTGAAGGTGTCTTGCACAAGACGTCATCTCTCCTGCCGCTCAGAGTTCCAGGACCAGCTGTAAGTCACCGTCCTCCCAAATCCATGACAAATCCCAGTGCTACAGCATTTACAGAGGGCTTTCCTCTGTCTCAGCTGATAAACGACTTTCTGTATCCTTGATTTTTCCCTGACCTGTCAGTATCCTTTCCTCTCTGCTAGACATCGCTAAAACCACTGTGATCTCAGCTACCATCCCTCTTCTCAGCTGCCTTCTCTCTTCCCACCTGACATATAAAAATTCACACTTGTCTGAGATGTTTATGTGTCCTTTGTGCCACAGTATTTAAAGAGACTCTCAACTGATGTTGTTATCCTCATCTAACATGGGGAAGCAGTGCAAACTCCCCATCCCCCATGCAGGGACAGATGAGCAACATGCTCAACACAGCAGAGACCATCACAGCCCTTCACACCTCAGGGTCACACTTTTCCCTTTTTTCCTGTTTTTCCTTCAGTTAAAGTCAATTCACTGATCCACACCTCGCTCCTCACCAGTCACCATCCTGCATGTCCTTCCAGCACAGAGCTCCTCGCTGGGAAGTTTCAGCCCATTCTGTTGCACTTTTCTTGCACATTTGCCTTCCTCCAATTTGCTTTTTAAAATTTCTGGCACCAACAAGGCGCTTGCTGAAGTAGCACATCTCTGCTCTTCATCTGCCTAACCATCTGCTTGAGAGAGCGCGGGGCAGTGGGTGTTTCTACAGAGATTTGTAGACTGAAGGCCAGAAGGAACCAGCATGATCTAGATCAGCTGCATAATAAATGCCGTAGACGACCAGGCAGCAGTTCCCACAGCAAGTCCTTCACCACCTAGTGCACTATTCCTAGTCAGTGAAGACCTAGCCTTCCTGTTCCTTTTTTTTTTTTTTAATGGCATTAATTAAAATATTTTTTGTACTATGAAAATATGTAACTTTACAGGGAGAGGACCAGATTTGAGAAGACTGTACTTGGCAGAGCAGCAGTTATTCAGGTGCATGTACACACAGATCTAGCATTTTAAGCTTGTGCAGTTTAATTAGAAAAGAATTCTATCCCATAAAACATGTTGAAGTCCCTCAATGTTTTGTTCCAGAAAACAGTGATACCTGTCTCCTCAGGGAGAGCTACAACAGCCAGGAGCTGGTGCTGTGCTGAAGCTAATCCTTTACATAAACCCAAAGCAGTGTAACGGGAACCCCCTATTCATGCCAGCCCAAACACTGTTGGAGAAGCCCAAACAATACCTGATGCAGCAGCAACAAATGTCACCTTGCTATCCAGCCCATGGCTCACAAGCCCTTCAGGACCCGTGACTAAGGTTCCCCCAAAGAGCTCTCTGCAGCTTCTGATCCTGGGCAGCTATACACCCACAAGCACAGATCTAGCTTTGCTCCCAGCCACCAAAAAGCTGTCATTTCACCTCACCTAACCTGGAAACATGATCACCATTCCTTAGCCTCAGGAGACTGAAGAACCTATGCTGTTCAGCCCCAGCTGGCAAATAAGCATCATGTGGCTACTTGCTCACTCTTCCCCACCCTGTGGGATGCAGAGAAGAATCAGAAGAAAAAAGTAAAACTGGTGGCTTGGGATAAGGACAGTTTACTGGGACAGCAAAGGAAGTGGAAAATAACAACAAGAATACTAATAAAAGAACATAGAAAGAGGGCACAATGCAATTTGCTCACCATCCCGAATCTGATGCCCAGCCCAGCCCCAAGCAGCAATTCCTCCTCCCTGGCCAACACACACCACCCTCCCCCATTCATGTACTGAACATGACATCATACAGTATGGAATATCCCTCGGGCTAGTTTGGGTCACCTTCCCGGCTGTGTGTCCTCCCAACTTTTTGTGAAAATTAACTGTATCTCAGTCTAAAAACAGGACATTATCCACCCCTTATTCTGTACCATCTACATCAGGTCCAGATCCTACATTTTCCAATTAATCACCATCACTCTTCCTATCACTGAGAGAGATATATACACACACAGACACACACAGATATCATTCCCTTAGTCAATGGACCATCTCTCTACGATGTCTGTTGAGTTCATTTAACCCATGACTTTGGGCTCCATCTGCCATAAAAGTCTCTCAGGGCAGGAGAGATGGTGCGGGGTGTTGGATTGTTGCATGCTCACAGTCTGCAGGTTGAAGATGTCGATTTCAAGGAAGCTGCTAGGTGCCAATTGCTGAAGCCAGTTCTAGTTCCATCTTCGCTGCATTTTGCTCGGTTTCAGCAAAGTTCATCCTTCATTAATTTGAGTGATTCTTAATGTAATACCATTGATACAGCATATAGCAATTCTACTAGTGATAACATACAATGGCGGGGTTATTTAGCAATTAACATCATACAATTTAATTTATTGGCTATTCTCACCCAAAATCAAATCCCCTTGAGGTACACATCAGACTTCCCCATCCTTCTGCATCACCCACCAAGTGCAGCCAGGTCCCTGAGCAAAAGCAATCCCATGGATGGGTTTGCCTTTGCCTGGAGCAGGAGTAAGCCAGGCTGTCTTCCCCAACATATTCTTCATGTGCACTGTGGGGACTTCATCCCCTTCTATAGTACGTGGAAATTTCAATTGGGCAGGGCCAGCTTGATTGGTAGATCCCCTGTTGTTAACTAACCAGGTGGTCTTTGCTAAATGTGTATCCCAGTGTCTGAAGGTCCCATCACCCATTGCTCTCAGGGTAGTCTTTAGCAGTCCATTGTATCATTTGATTTTCCCAAAGGCTGGTGCATGATAGGGGATGTGATACACCCACTCAATGCCATGCTCCTCGGCCCAGGTGTCTATGAGGTTGTTCCAGAAATGAGTCCCATTGTCTGACTAAAGTCTTTCTGGGTACCATGTCACCACAGGCCTTGCTTTTCAAGGCCCAGGATGGTGTTCTAGGAAGTGGCATGGGGCACGGGACATGTTTCCAGCCATCTGGTGGTTGCTTTCACCATTGTAAGAATATGGCACTTGCCTTGGTGGGTTTGTGGGAGTGTGATGTAACCAATCTGTCAGGCCTCCCCATATTTATATTTCAGCCGTCATCCTGCATACCAGACAAGCTTTACCCGCTTAGCCTTGCTTGATTCCAGTGCATGTTTCACATTCATGGATAACCGATGAGATAGCATCCATGGTGAAGTCCACCCCTTGATCATGAGCCCATCTATATGTTGCATGTCTTCCTTGATGGTCTGAGGTGTCATGGGCCCACTGAGCTATAAATAATTAATCCTTATGTTGCCAGTCCAAATCCACCTGAGCCACCTGCTTAAAACCCAAAAAACCAGAAGGATTGTGAGGCCACACTTTCACAGACTGTGTTTGTTATTCACTTCTTGTAAAAATTGACTTAGAAGTCCCTTCAAGAGATTCATAAATAAGATCAGGCCTTCCACTTGCTCTAGGGAACTGTTTGGTCTGTACAGGTGGAGAATGGAACATATTGTCTTTGAGTTGTTGGACCTTCCGGGACAGTTTCTCCATAGCCAAGACGAGGGAGGAAGAGACTTTCTTCATATTGCTGGAGTCAGCCAACTGCTTCATCCACCATTGGTGCCTCTTNTGTTATCCCAGCGTTGGAGCAGCCAGGTAATGACGTGCTCACCTGGATGACAGCTGAAATTTTTTTGCATATCTCGCAGCTCACTCAGGGACAGGGATCACATGATACTTCTGGTTCTGTCTCTTCCTCCCGTTCTCATGGTGGTCCTGGTTCATCGTCATCCCTCACTAAGCAAACTGATTTTTTTGTGTATTTCTGCTTCTGTATAGGGGCAACTGATGCCAGCGCAGGTTGTTTTTTTAGTTCAGCTGCAGTGCCTGTCAGTGGGGTTGGAGTAGCCACAGTGTCAGTGTGTTTTCCCTCTCTTTCTCCTGAGGATGCTGCCTAATACCGAGCAGCGTTTGGTAGATACTGGCCAGGCCCCAGCACAGTGCAGTAAGTGGTGCCTCTTTGGAATAGCCACAGCATTTTCCTTTCAAATATTCAAATATTCTATCACTTTGTCAGGGTCCTGTAGGTGTTTGGGAGTGGCATTCCTAAAACAGGTTTTTGTAACCCTAAACAAAGCCTGACACGCATTCAGAAGACACAGCAATCTGAGCATGCTGGCTTGAACCTCCCAAGGATATTAAAAATTCTCAAAAGCTGCTGTAAGCAGCCTGAAGGAAAAATGGGAGGTGAACAAGCAGGAGAAAGTAACCCCTCCATCTTCCCCATAGATTGGGTGCAATTATTAATAAATTCTGAGAGATGTCATCTGAGGCCCAGACATGACAGCAATGTTGCATACAAATACCAACTTGACCACACAAACAGTGATGCTATCGTAAGTCAGTGTTACACAGTACAACAAAATGAGAATCCTGAGCCCTCTCCCAGAGGTGTTAGAGAGCGCTGTAGGGAATACTTACAGCAAGTACCGGTTTACATACCACAGCCATGCAAACAGACAAAATACCATTGCTACTGGCAACTGTTTACCTAATAATAAAAGCATGTAACAACTTTATTTTAACATGCTTTGGTCAGATCTGTCATTATCTCAATGCTTTGAGCCCCGGCTGGGTGCCAAAAAGGATCGTCGGGGTTCAGCCCCAGCCAGCAGCTGAGCATCACTCGGCCACTCGCTCACCTTGCCCCACTTGTGGGATGGGAAGGAGAATGGGAAGAAAAAAGGTAAAACTGGTGGGTTGGGATAAGGACAGTTTACTGGGACAGCAAAGGAAGAGGAAAACAACAATGCTTAAAATAGAATATACAAAGTGGGTGATACTCAATGCAATTTGCTCACTGCACAGAACCCAACGCCCAGCCTGTCCATGAGCAGCGATCCCTCTTCCCTGGCCAGTTTCCCCCCAGCCTTCATATACTGAGTGTGACATCATATGGTATGGAATATCCCTCTGGCTAGTTTGGGTCAGCTGTCCTGGCTGTGTCCCCTCCCAGCTTCTTGTGAAAATTAACTTTTGCCCAACCAAAAACCAGCACAACCTAAAAAAAAAACTTAATCTAGATGGAAGTCTCTATTCCCAGCCAAGGGGTACATGACAACACAGGGGTATTTGCTCAGTCCTAGCTCTACTAGGCATCCTACATGTCTCCATTTTAATCCTGCTTTCCAGTAACACTGCCAGGCACAGGGAAGACTAAAGCCTCCTCACCCCACAGCCATGACCAGTAGACTCTTATGTGGCCCCGACAAAAAGCTAGCTCAAGTCAGGTCTCCCAGCAAGTCTTCTCAAAAGCCTAATTATAGCCCAGATAAACAAAAATAACATTAGCCTGGAGAGGTCTGGAAATTCCCTCCTCGGTGTCAGAAAACATCCAAAGCTGAGGCCCAACAGCACAAGTCTAACCTCTGCTCCTGAGCCTGAGGTGGGATGGGGATTTAATCAGCCACTCGTCTCCCTAAATAAAGGGCAAGAGAAACTAATAGATGCAAACTCATTAAAAATGTGCATGAAAGTATTAATTTGCTTTGCATTTGTAAAAGCAGCCTTTTATTCAAAGAATTGGTACTTTCTTCTTAAAATACTACTAAAGCTTCCCCAGTACAGGCTAAGTCTCTTTAGCAAAAGACAGCCTGAATCATGGTGTTCACTTAGATATCTACACATGAGAATACACTGCAGGCATCGCTAAAGTGCTTCATAAAATGACTTTTTATATCACTAACGACAAACAGCTTCGGCATCTCTCTGGGTAGAGGCTGACATCTTACAGATAGTTCACTTGGGCCTCCCACAGAGAGGAACACCGAGAAGTAACACATAGAGCTCTCCACTGCAAGCTGGTGGGAGAAGGCTGGTGTGCCAGGCTGCTATGCAATTTATGTCCAAGAATTTTTGTGTAATTGGATGTCATGGTTTAACCCCAACTGGCAACTAAGCACCACACAGTCACTCACTCACTCTCCCCTCAGTGGGATTGGGGAAGAGAATTGGAAGGGAAAAAGTGAGAAAACTCGTGGGTTGAGATAAAGGCAGTTTAATAGGTAAAAGCTGCGCACACATGCGAAGCAAAACCAGGAATTCATTCCCCACTTCCCATGGCAGGCAGGTGTTCAGCCATCTCCAGGGAAGCAGGGCTCCATCATGCGTAATGGTGACTTGGGAAGACAAACACCATCACTCCGAATGTCCCCTTCTTCCTTCTTCTTCCCCCAGCTTCATATGCTGAGCATGACATCATATGGTATGGAATATCCCTTTGGTCATTGGGGTCAGCTGTCCTGGCTGTGTCCCCTCCCAACTCCTTGTGCACCCCCAGCTACTTGCTGGTGGGGTGGGGTGAGAAGCAGAAAAGACCTTGGCTCTGTGTCAGCACTGATCAGCAGTAACAAAAACATCCCTGTGTCATCAACACTGTTTGCAGCACAAATCCAAACCACAGCCCCATACCAGCTACTGTGAAGAAAATGAACTGTCCCAGCCAAAACTAGTCTGTTGGTCATTCTCTTAAATACTGTAAAATCTAAAAATAGTCCTCCTTTATCTTGCTTAGTAAAAAACACATTACCCATGGTAAAAGAGAATTGACACTGATAATTTAGTATACAATGCCACATTTTAGTAATTTTAAGAATCTATATACTCTAAATAGCATGGCAATTTGCTAGCTCTGGCAAATCCCTTCTTTAAGAATGGGCTCAAGTAATAGCAGAGTGGTTGAGACACACTTAGTTGATTTAGCAACACTGGTGGCTATTTGTTTTGAAAGATACTCTAACAGAATACTGCTTTCTCTCCAGACCTCTGGGCTTAGACTCAAGGTTACCACCAGGGAACAGGCAATGTGAAGTAATTGACCCCATGTGTGCTTTGTCTCTATGAAATAGAAGCTTATTTGAGTTAGCTCAGCCCTCTCTCCTTCAGTCCTAGACCGGTGCTGAGAGCAAGAAACAGATGATTTCCTTTGAACAGAGCAGCTGAGCCACATCAAAATGACTAAGTTCAGATAAATTGAGTCATCAGATGCCCACTTAAGACAAATTAGTTTAGAATGGCTACGCTGCATTTGTCAATGGTTAATGCATTAGAAGTGTATTTATAAGACAGGGCTAATTTCCTAGTCCTTGAAGAAGACCACTTTGAGAAAGCAACTGCTCCATCTAGCAAAGTATTCTCAGATGCGGTGGAAAGGCACTCAGAGTCTTAGTTTTCTACAACACATCTTTGGCCAAAAGTCACTTTTAAAGCTGAAGAGATATGGTCTTTGTGTTTTATAATACATACAGCTGAAATAAGTGCCAAAACACTGAAGACGTTGTAAATCATGCTGTACAAGTTCTTCGCTTGTTCTCTTTGACAAGATTAAATAACAGCTGAAATGCAAACCAGCACTACTACTACATTATTTTTTATAAACTGAATTTTAAAATTTCAACAGGGAATGATCCTCTTCAATGTCAGCAAAGCATCTCACTTAAGCCAGCTCTGGCTGGGAGAGACATTCAACAAAATGCACCCACATTTTTGCCGCCAGCAGGGACGGGACGGACAGCAGGTCAGCACGGCCAGCCTGTGCAGCCTCCCCCCACCGCTGGCCGTGGCTCACGCTACTGCTGGCAGAGAAACCCTCCTCACAGCAAGAGGAGCAAAAAGCATCTTTCTTCAGGACTGTTGTTTTCTCCAGCTTTTCTCTGTCTGTCCTTTCCTTTGCCTGGTTCAGATTCCTTCCCTGTGTCCCAGAGGAGCGGGGAGAAGAGCCAGAGCGGCTGGCTGAAGGAGGATAGGGGAGGAGGCTGGGAGCAAGGTAAGGACAGGACAACACCGAACTAGATCGCTTGGGAAGGTAGTTTTCCTCATAGAAACAAAATAAACATGACAATCTGTCTAGCACAGAGGGAACAAAAGGCAATAGACATTTTCTGAAGGCCTTTCTAGAGGTTTTTTCCTCCCTATCACACTAAGATGGCAATCCATACTTTCAAAAATTTACTGCTTCATAATAGTAGCTACTGGGTACAAGAAAAAATAAAAACCACAAGTACTTATCAGCTCTGAGAAGTAGCGATCAGGGTTATAAGCAGCCACTGGTCCTCACTAGACTTTGACAAGTGTTACACCAGTTCTTAAAAGAAGCTGACTTAAGAAATTTTCTAAATCTTTAGTTATGCAAAGCCCATCTAGAATTATTCTCCTTTACGCAGAAAAGTGCTAGAAGTTAGACTGAAGCTACAGTATTGAGTCGAGTTTTGGGCTCCCAATAAAAGGAAAACATCAGCAAACAAGACAGTTCAAACTGGAGCCAGTTCAGAGGAGGTCACCAAGGTGGTGGTGGGGGGCTGGAGCACTCACCCTGGGCAGAGAGGCTGAGGGAGCTGGGCCTGGTCAGCCTGGAGATGAGAGGGCTTTGGGGAAACCTACTTGCAGCCCTCTGTACTGGAGCCATCAAGAAAACAGAGCTGGGCTCTGTACAGCGGGGCAGAGGGAGGATGAGTGGGAACGGGCACAAGCATTTAAGGAGGACATTCTCCATGAGGACAGTGAAATATTGGAGCAGATTGCCCAGAGAGGTTGTGCAGTCTCCATCCTTGAAGGTTTTCAAGACCCAACTTGACAATGCCCTGAGAAACCTACTCTGATCCTGCTTTGAGCAAGATGTTGGACCAAAGACCTCATGAGATCCCTCCAGACCAAAATTACCCTACGGTTCTGTAGGTTTTACTCTATCTGCACCTGGGAAAGTATTTAATATCAAATATAAAAACATGCTATGAGTTGCAGCCACTTCCAAACAAAGACTATCAATTAACTGTCACTCAGGCCACTAAAAATGTGCTATGTATTTTTATATTAATAGACAACTATCATTTGGCCATATTCATGTATGGAATCAAGTTCACAGATCAAGTATCTATATAAGCTGTGTATCTACATGTCCTCACACTTTAGTAAAGCCTGAAGAGCTATTCAAGATGCAGGATCAAAATTCAGCTGATCAAGATGCAGATGAACAGCTCTCCAGGCTCCGCTGCTTATTGATCCAATCTCCATGGACTAAGCAGACAATTCAATTTATGTACATCTGCAAGCTGAGCCTCAACCACTGCCTAGTAGTTTATAACTTAATTTGAGTATCATATACACATTCCTTGCTCTTTTATGCTGTATTAGCAGGCAACAGCCTAACACAATCTCCCATTTAGCTGCTTACAAGGCAATTCTAGTGTCATTTGCTGGGGAGGTTTTACCATGCTGAGCTCATTCTGACTTGGCAGCTGTAGGTAAGGGATGGGAAGACTTTGTAAGAAGCAGAGACCACCAAAAAACTTTTTATATCTTGCAATGGAGGTGTCTTGTAGTCACAGTGCTTGCATCTCCAAAGATCATGAGCAGATCCAATTCACCTGGCTTAAGCCCGCCATTCTCTTCCTGGTGTTTCCCCTGCACTCTGTTTCTGTTTACTAGACAGTACCTTTTATTTATTTTTAAACCACCAGTCCTTACAGAAATGGTATCAAACCAGAAAACATTTAGATGCCCCTGGAAATGCTGCCAAACACCTGAAGGTGGCTGTGGAGCACACCACTTGTGCTGATTGGTCACCAGGATTTCCCACGGCCTGAGGACCCACAGACAGATGTGTCCTGTCTCAGGACATGCTCAGAGAACTTGGAAGGCACAGGGAGATCCCCTCTGCATGCAAGCACCACATCACACTAGCAAGACTCTCCGACTGCTTGGTATTTATTCAGTAATGACAATGGTAGGTCCTAATGCGCTGCTGTAAACCACCAGCATCTTCTGTAAGTCCTTGGTCCTGCCTCTCCAGGGCATTGTTTTATGTTACCTGTGTTCCTGAAAGGACACTAATGGTAAATTTTGTAAAATGGTCAATAGTCAGAATTTTGACTAGTCACACAAGTAACTGTGCTTCCATTTCGACATGCAAGTGGAACAGTTGGATGGAATTTGGGGACATATTATTGGGAAGTGTTACCATTTTCAGTAGAAGTTTAAGTTCTCATTCAGTTTAGTCAATTTAGATGCTTAAAAACAAGCTACTTAATATATTCTTTAGAAGCTCTCACCTTTGTCATACACTTGTTGATGGCTTTGAAACACAGTTAATAAAAATGCATCACACATGAACTGTTGTTTGACAACATGGCAGAAAATCCCCACATTGAAAAGTAACTGCGGATAAGCCAGAGCAAAGGAGCCAGACTGTCTCTGTAGGGCTCTGCGTGAAGAACTAACAGTGGCTCTCACTGGGGGTTAGATTACTCAGTGAATAGTATGGGCTGAATTTTCTACCAATAACTGAGCCAAAACAAGGCTACCTCCCTTCCCAGCTAGCAGCTGGGTCACAAAATCCCAGCCCAGTTGGGGTTAGCAGGGACCTCTGGAGATCATCCGGTCCAAATCCCTGCTTGAAGCAGGGGCAGGCAGAAGCAAGTGGATCAGGGCTGTGTCTGGGGAGAATTTGAGTATCTCCGTGGATGCTCCTTTGTTGAGCTTCGTAAGATTTCTGTTGGCCCATTTCTTTAGCCTGTCAAGATCATCAAGTCTGTAGCATTCAGGTCAACAAAATGAATCTTTGATATCTCATGGCCAGCAATACAACAGATAAACATCAGCAACTCACCCTCTTACAGGTAAAGAGCAACCCTCAGTAGAAACTACAGCTTGAAGTTCCAGGAAAAAGGGTTAGTACAGCTGGTTTCAGACAATTCTACGCCATTTGATGCAGAAACAAAGTAGGGGCTTTTCTCACCAAACCAAAGCTAACATCCACGGTGTCCTGGCACGTCAGAACCACTGAAACAGCTGCACACTGAAGCGTGCAGCGTGCTGTTTGCACGACTCGCTGAGTCCAGCTGCACTGTACTTCCCTACCTTCCCGTTCTGGAACCACTTGTGGTACCTCTATCCCCTTTTTCAGGCCAGAACAAAAAACTGTTCCAAAGAACATCTCTTGTTCTTTCCATTTTCAGGCTCAATGTACATTAAACCTGGCATCTTAACTTCCATGTATCCAACCCAGTGTGGCTGCCTTCAGATTTTCTAGGCCAGGATGAAAGCGTGCATCAGTACGCAGGATGGCAGCCAGCATGGCTGAGCTTAGGTCTCCACAGGAAGAGCCAATTCAAATGAAAAGTAAAATACAAAGGTTTATTTGATTTTCTACCAAGGAAGCATTTGATTGCCAGTCCAAGCAATCAAATCCCCTGAGAAAATCACTCTAGCAAATCGGTCACTTCTGTGTCTGCTGTCTCCATCAACAGGTCTCTCCAGCGCTTATTTGCTGTAGCTTCAAGGCAGGCATCTTCCCTCAGTACCACCATGAGTCATACTAGAGGAGATGGAGCTAGCGTTTGCCAGTATGTAGGAAGTATACAGATTGCAGCAAACAGAAATGAAAAACTTCGTATCAGACAAGCTCCATAAATCCAGCAACAGCTATAAATATTCAAAGATAGAGCATACTTTTTTGAATTTATTGTATACATTATCATTTAGGAACCTAGAGTATAAGAACTGACACAGAGATAACCCTCTGAGTACAAAATTTGCTTTAACAGGTAGGACAAAAAATAAAACTAGCAGACTGAAATGTTTCAAAATCCTGACCCTATGACATTTCTGAAAATAGGTGTAATTCTAAGAGCAGGGATCAACAGCTGCCATCTGCCACAAGCAATGCAGCGCTCAAGAATGAAAGCATTTTATCACTAGAAGGGAGGAGAATATGCCACAGGAGACAAAAATGACTAAAAATCTTACACATCCTGTTTCTAAAGGGAAACGAGATAGAAGTCACATTCCTCCTTGCGGAGGAGGAAGATACTGCGTAGGCAAGGCTAGCCACAGACACTGCGGGTCCCCAAGAAGTGTCATTTAGGAGAGAGACCTTCTCCCCCAGAGATCCTATTTAAGTGCCCATCTCCAAACCCGTTCCCACCACGCGGTGCACCCTGCCACCCTCCTGCCCCGGCGATGCCGCAGCTGCCTCCCACACCGCACGGGGCCGGCTGGCAGGAGCTGCGGGCCACTGCAGCGCACAGAGCTAGATCTGCTGCACAATCTGCACGCCAACACCTCAAGCCAAGAAGTTGAAGTCAGTCAAAAAAAACCAAGAGCAACGAAGGTTTCTCTCACGTGGTACAGCCTGTGATCCATAGTTCCTGGAAAACACTCCCAGCCTTGCAGACAAGGCAGTCCCATAGGCCAGACCTGCTGAACCGCACTCACCTGCTCTGTCCGGGCCGACATCAAGCTGCATGGAGAGTATACGTGCCACTTTGGGTCTAGTTTTGGAAGACATTAGAGACATTTCATTAGGTATCAATAATTCCATCCATGTAGATTTCATAGCTCTTTCCAGCTTCGGTATGTTTTACAACTCTAAATTCATCCCTCCTTCCTCAGAGCATCCTTAGCCATGGTAGATTTACTACTCTGCAGACACCGGCTGCCTACAGTAAATGGGATGTAAAGCTATCAGACTGCAGAATGGTTTCCGCACCGTAAGTGCGTAACAAGCACACAAAGCAATTTGCTCTTCAAACTGATGAGAATTTAAGAGAGATTAGGGGGCAATTTTATCTCAGATTCCCTTCCCTCAGCACATACACATTTTGCCCTCCGTTTCACAAAACACTGAACTGCTCCCAAACCAGTTGCGACAAGACGATGCACAAAGACTTCTGATAGCCTATCACCATGAGACAGAGTTAAGATGTAGCACATTTACCGCTCGTACAGAAGAATAACCAAAAAGGCTAAAGCAAAACACAGACCCATTTTCCTCCCTTCTCCCTACTGTGAAAATAAGGCTCAAAAATGACCAAGCATGAGGACTTGAGTTGTGTTTACCTGAGCAAGCAAGGTTACATTTAAGTAAAAACCTTTCACCTTCCATTCATCATAAGCTAATTGTACAGCTACTCAGTTTGGTTTGGCTCTTGTAAGACACTGTCCCTGCCAGGACCATTACCACACCAGTCTCCTCTGGGCACCGACTGTGCATTCCTGTCCCTCCATTCTGTAACAGGATTCCATGCACCACTGCAGTAGGAGCAAATTTCCACTTGGTCAACTTAAGTCGAACATTATATGAAAGATGTATAGCCATGCTGAGAGCGGACGTTGCAGTAGGTAAGCTGCTGTAAGCGGATGGCACCAGGGCTCTACACTACTGCACAGCTTATTCTCTCAAAATCAGAGATGAAGTGGGTAACGTTACTTCCACCTATAAACCAGCAAAATTTGAAATTCAATTGTTTCCCTGACTTAAGCAGTTGCACTCAAAGCCCTGTCATGATAATCAACAGAATAGGAGGTTTTAACTGTGAGGTTTGTGAAGAAAAAAAGTGTATTAGAAAACTTAAAGCTTCATAAATATATATATATATTTTTAAAAAAAGTCTTAGGATCAAAATGCAATGAGTCAGAGTTTCTGTGACAATAAGTAATCTCTGGGTACTCAATTGCATGTAATCTTCCATATTCACTCTTTCTCCTCATGTCCAAGAGGAAACAAAACAATTTGTTCAACATGAACACTACTGCAGCCATCACCTAACATCACTTCATATTGGGGAAAACTAGCATGGAGGGGACACTGCCCAGTTTTGGTATGTGAACAACTAACTCCCCGATTTCTGCCAAAGCTGGGGTGGTCCTGCAGAGCCACACTAGGATTATGGCAGCACTGCTGACAAATTTCCATGCTTTTTTTTTTTTAACCTGTTAAGTAACAGAAAACTGAGTTCCAAGGGCAGAACTGGATACTCCACACTGAAGAGAAAACTGGTGGTCTTCAGCTACTTGTAGCTCATGTCACCAAACCCTAACGCTTAGCTGACTAACAGAGAAACTCGCAGTGCCCAGCATACATACACTGCTGTTCCTGTGCTGCCCTACTGTTGAGCAGACAGTAACAGGGAAATAAAGCAGCAAGCAGCCTAACCTGTCCAGAGGCTCGCAGAACGTCCAGCCTGAAGAATACTACCGCGATACTTCCCAAGATGCTTATAAACACAGTAATTGTTAATATTTCCAGAAGCTTACATCCATTGTTAAACTTGGTCAGATTTAGCTGAATGAGAGACAAGCCTAAAAAAAGAAAAAAGGGTTTCAAGTATTATCCAAAAAAGGTCTTTTAAGTTGAGGGGATATCCCAGAAGCTGCTCTTTCCTAGAGGCACTACCAGGATAAACTCTAAAACCAACGCCAAAAATAATCCCCAGACATCTCTGGATTCAAGAGCCATGCAACCAAAGCACTATCCCAAATGTTAAAACCCATGTTTAAGACCAAGCCAACACCTTATCTAATAATTTAGGAAAACCACTAATGAAGATAACCTGGAGTAAACAAAACATCACATCAGCTTTTTTGCTTGTTTTAAAGTTAACAAGTCATAGTTACCCCATAGAGATAGCTACTGCTGCCTTCAGAGCTCTATCATAGGTGCTCTTGGTGCTGCATAGCCTTAGGTGATGGTTACACCAGCTGTACTGATCAGTAAAGCAAGCAAAGATTTTTTTCCCAAAATTAGAAATATACAATTTCCAAAATGGGAGCAAAAGACAAAAGGTAATGAAAAATACTACTAAAGAAAGGTTTAATTAAAAAAATCAGGAATTCAACAGTGCCTAAATCTTTATTTTTCATAACCTACATATTTTTTTTCAAATTAGACAGTTTTACATTTTATGACACAAAAGGAAACTTAAATTACTGATAGTTTACATGTAAGCTTGATTCCAGTCTTAATGGAAGAAGAACAAAAACAAAAACCCTCAAGAAGGCTCCCATATTACACTTCTATTTCATGAATTGGCAGCTGTTAGGTCTCCTTAGAAATCTTCGATTGTCTGCTGCGATTAGTGTAATAGGTTACAAAGCACATAAAAATCCCTACCTGTAGCTAGCTGAAGGAGATACAGAGATAGGGATGCACCATTACAGTCAGCTGTTGCTCCAGATACACTGCACCACACTCAGGCAAGGGCTTTTCTACGCCAACTGCTGAACTCTTGGAAGGATAATGCAGCAACATAAAAAAAATGGCCAATGTTCACAGATTTCTACGTGGCAAATGACAGTGTCACAGGGGGGGACATGATCTGAAACATTAAGTTTGAAAAGCAACCTTTGTTGTTTTTTGTTTTTTAAGTTCCTGGAAGAGTCTCAGATCCCATTTGACTTGTTTTCAAAATGAAAAGCATCACCACAATCCCACAAGGTAAAATGCCAATTTTAATTACTGTAGCCCTGAACCTTTATCTCAGCTACTGCTTTTGGGAGTTGTTTTTTTATTTTAAAAGCCACATTTCAATCTCTCTATGTATCATAGCAACAGTCTGCATGCAACTTCACAACTCTACTCCGAAAACTCCATTTTGTCACTGAGTGGAAAAAAAAAAATCTCAAAGTAAAATGCAGTAAGGATAAGTTGTATATTACACAGCTATTTGGCTTGTCACTTTTTTCTTTTTTTTTTTTAAAAAAAAGCTATAAAAACCACATCAGAGGAAGGTTTAAACTTTCGATGCAACAGACTGTTGCTGGGTAAGCAGTAATTACAGTGTATTGACCTAGCACAAATGGCAGCAGAATACATTAGAACAGCACAACACATCCCGCTGGTCTCAACATATTACCTTCGGTACCAGTCGAGTATTATGACTAGCTGTACACAGTCGCTGTAAGGAACCACTTGCGATTGTTCGTGGCTGGTAAGCCTTTCACTTGCAGCAGACAAACAAAAGGAATCATACAGCTGGCCTAAACCATACACAACTCCAGCTACCATTTTCACTGCCACTGGGGAAAGGAGAAGCATTTTACAAATCCAAATGACTGACCAACTGAGCAGTTTTGGTGATGTTGTCGAGGCCTATCTCCTCCCACAGCATTCACAAAGTGCGCTTTTTAAATAAGAAAAAAAATCGAGAGATTCCAGCATGCCCTATTTGACCAATTCTGCAGCATACAACAGGCTGGATTCAAAAGGCCAACTCTTTTTGCTTGTAACAGGAAATTTTTCAGGAGTCACCTTCTACAGTTACTTTACAGTTCTATGAATCATACGCTAAGGAAAGCACTGATATTCTTGAAAGCAGACAAGTAAGCTTCAGTGTATAATTTGTAGCAGTCTAAAGGTTTTTTCCAATTAAATTTGATTTTATTAATGACTTTAAAATTACAGTTTGACTGCTGAAATTCACTATTTACATTGCAGAACACTTCTGAATTGGTTAAATCACTTGTTTTTAGAGGGACTTTGGAAAACGTTTGAGGGCTTTCAAATAAGACTTTCATTCCATTTCCCTTTTGCAGTGAAGAGGCAGAGTCAGTTCAGCACACCAGAATAAAATAAGAAAAAGAAAAAACAACAAATTAAAGTAATATTCAAACCACAACATTTAGTTTATCTACATCCAGCTCAACAGCAACATTTATAATATCAATAATTTTTATCAGATTTTTTTCTTTAGGGTACCTTTTTATATGTTCTGATTATTTACAACTGTACAAGCAAAGCACACACTTCCAAGTGCACATATTTAATACAGTATTGACTATTTGCATTTACAGGTTTTTCAACAATCTGAAAAAGATCAACTGTTTAAGATCTTTAAGGTATATTACAAAAACTGCTGCTAGTTCCTGTACTACAGTATGTTTACCCAGTAAGACCAGTGACAATAGATACATACTGTAACTGAGTAATTCTGTATTCCGCTCATGCTAACCCTCCACAGGGTCAGACCTCATTAACTCTAAGCTGTCTTGTACAAAAGTTAAGGCAAAGTCATTTTCAAGTTTAAATAAAATTCAAGTCTTTAAATATTGGATGGAAATAATTCTTTAAAAAAATCAGTTGTTTAAATAAACATTTTTGTGGAATAAACTGTACTGTCATAGTCAGCAGGAATGAGTTTTGTCTGAACTTCCTGCAGTTTAAACACTTAAAGAAAAACTTTAGGCATTTTAAAACAAAAATAATTTATATTCAACTTTATTAGAAACTTGCTAATTTAGTGCATCCTTGTCCTTCAGAAAGTAAATAAGTGTGAGAAACCTCATCCCAGAGGTAAGTATCAGGGATCTCTTCCTCCACCACACAAAACAAACACCATTATCTCACGTCTTGAAAAATTTAAATCCACATGCCAATGCTTGTAGTTACAGGAAGACGTCAACACAAGGCTGACTAAGATATGAACTCTTTCAAAGAGCACTTGGGGCAGAGTTTTTTAAAAAAAAAAAGTCTACACAGAGCACAGGGGTAACCAGAACATACAGCGCTGACTCAGTTAACTCCCTTACAAGCACAGGGAAGCTAAGGTTATCACAAGAAGGCTACAGTGCTTTCTCCTGATAACATCCACTAACAGGCTTCACCACCATAGAAGCTCACAGACTTAATTCTTTCTATTCACAATGTGCTTTGTATTTGCAAATTATAACATCAGTTTTATTCTGGAGTGAGAAGATGGTTACTTGCTTGCAGTAAGTCAAAAAAGGAAGTATTTTATAAAGACTGCTACGGTGCTCTGTAGGATTCATTTTGTGTGTGCAAAACATCAAAAAAAGATTAAGTTTTTAAAAACGCTAGAAACAACTACTCATTTAACCTAAAAGTGCAAGTTCATTTGCTGACACTTAGTACAGCAGCCCAATAAAAAAAAATCTTCAAGGTAACATACTAATTTGTAAAATATATCTACTTCCTTGCACTCTACACACTAGCTGCCGTGATCATTGGACACTTTAGATATGTACTTGCAGACCAGTTTATTAAAAATATTGCAGCAGCGTATTTCTGCTTAATGGTTTAGAAAAAACTCACTATACAGAGCTTGCACTCACACAGCCACAGAGAGGCTTAATAAAAAGTTGATTTTTTTTGTTTAAAGACAAATATTTTACATCTTGGAAAAAAAAAAATCACACTAAGCTTCACCTCCAATTAAGCACCAACCTAAATGTAAGGTTTAGAACAACTATCCAGAAATATCCAGAAAAATAGAATGTTTGTTCAAGAGGGGGAAAAAAGTATTTCACAGAAAAATAACTTGCCGGCATTGTTATATGCCTAGTATCACTGCAAGCTCCTAACCAGCAACTCATTCTCAGGTATCTTAGTGGGAACATGGGTTTAATTTGTGGGAAGTAGACCTCTTTTCAAATCCCTCCCAGGTGTTAGTTTCACTGAGGAGATTTTGGAGGGGTATTCTGTTCTTTATTTAAGCGTTTGCCAACAGCTGGAGGGGACGATCTGCGTCCTGACTGTCTCCTCTGGTCTTTGGGTTGCCCAGGATGTGACTTTGCAGGAGGAGGTTCTCTGTTTTTCTCTATTGTTTCTGTGGGCTTTCTTTCTTCTTTCCCACATGCTACAGTGTTTGGCTTCTGTTCTTTCTGGGGTTGCAATGTAGGAGGATCCTTAGTTGTTCTCTGGCAAATTTCTGCATAACTAGGTTTTCGCAGTTCCTGTGAAATCAAAAGCAAACAGAACAGTTAAATAAAGTATCCTGAGGAAAAAAGAAAATCATTTACTTTTACAAATAAAAAACGATAAAGTCTTTATCCCAAAAGACTGCTGCACTAAAATATGCAGACAAGAGCTTAAGTGTGAAGTTTACAGAAGCCGTATGGACAGTAAGGTTCAAGACAAGGTAAAATGCAAAACAGTATGCCAGAAAAATGGAGCACTGTGATAGGGCAAAATACTTCTGGTACAAGCAAACTCTGAAACAGCTGAAAGATGATGAATACACTGGTTTAAATATCAACATATGTATTAATGCTTCTACATCAAGGATACTACCAAGAAGTGAATTCAGCTAACTTGGTGAATGATGGCTCTATCTTGAACACTTCTGCACTGTTAATTGCATAATTGTATCATGAAACTAATCACGAGGCCTCCAACACACAAATTTAATGATGCTGGGCTCACGTGATTAAGCAACACAGGGTAGCAATGGAAGCAATATTCTGTTAAACACATCAAACTGAATCATTAAGAGAAAATGAAGTAATAAGGTCACTTACTATGGCAGCCCCATTGACTTGTACCGATTTACATGCAGTACTGAGTGTGGAAGAAGAAAGCCTTTCTGCACTCTGTGTGTCTCTCTGCTGTTTATCCACAACCTTGGAGTCCCTGTAAGCATCCAGCAGGAAGCAAGGCTCGTGAAAAGTGAAAGTTCAGGACAGATGAATGATCTAATAACGGGTCTAAAACTTCATCTGAGTATAAGAAGTTATAGCTATAATTTGCCTAGCACATTATGACTAGCATTACATTTAAAAATGCTATCAAATATTAAAAAAAGATACTCCTGTGTAAGTCTACACTACCAAATGCTATCAGAATGTCACAAATTACAGGTTATTCGGTTATCTTACTGCTGTTACTGAAACACCTCAATTTGATTTGCAGGTTCCAATTAAAGTCTTGCGGAAAACTTACTTTATTGAAAGGACAACGGTACTGCCCACAGGATTGTGGGTTTACTTTCTGTGCTTCAAAGTTCTCTAAATACAGGACAGTAAGGTATTCATTAAACTTTTAAATACTTGCAGAGACTAAAACACAACACTAAACTTCTGTCTGCCAAATGACTATTATTACTGAATCGCTATTATGATATTGTTCAGAAATTAAGCTTTATTGCCTTTACTACAAGTACAATATAGAACAAAACATTATTTCTTTCATTAAGATTTTAATAGCTATCTACAGTGTTCCACGTAGCCTTCTCATGACAGAAAATGCAAACATGATTCAGAGCAGAATAATTATAACCATGTAATTAAGTGCTTACTCAGAAGACTGGGACGGTGAAGGAGACCTTTCAAATGTCCTGGGCAATGTAGAAGAAACTGGCAACAACGGCTCTCGAGGAATTCCCGACGGAATAGTGTTTGTACTTGCATCCACGTTAATGTTCTGAAGGAGGAAAAAAGGCATAGAAGGGAAATCATAATATCCAATTAATATGGTTTGCCTGAAAATTAACACAACCAGGAAACAGTTTACAAGTTGATTTATAAGGGTAAATTAACTACAGGAAGATACAGAAGGATCCAATATATATTGTAACAAATAATTTTTTTTCCTTTACAGTTATTTAGAAAGACAAATAAGTCAGTCACACACTGTGGCTCTTTCCCAAAAAAACAGAATCTTAGTTCCCTTTGGGACACACTTGGATGACAAAAATCACTTCTTTCAACCTGGAATTTTGTGCCTGCTGGTAACAAAGTAGGCTTTGTGCCTCTTCATATAACCTTAGTTAGCCTATTAAGACAAAAGTCTCCTAGAGTTAGGCACTAAGAACTGTTGCCTTCAAAGCTCTAACTCTGCATCATCCCAATAGCTAGTCCTGAAAACACCTAACCTTAAAAAAGGAGTTTTGCAAACTAGCATTTGACCACCACCTAAAAGTCCCTTTCCCACAATACAATGTGATGTGCTACCAAGGAAAAAAGGCTTTTATCATCGCCCTCAAATTCTGCTAGTGCCAAGCGATACTGTACTTCCAGACAAAGGGCAAATAGGTTCAAGATGCATGCATGACTAAATTGTCACAAGACAAGAGAAAACAGACTTTGTATCTTGAAAAATGTATTGCTGACATTTAAAACAAACAAAATGGTTATAAAATTGTTATGGTCTTCGTATTGCTTCTGATGTGCCTGAGTCAAACCAGAACAGATTCTGGTAAGCAGAAGGGAAAGCATTAGGCAAACACACACAAGCACAGAAGGAACACCACAGCCACCCCTTTCCCCCAGTCCAGGCACCATTCAAAAGGTTAAAAAACATGATACTCCTGTGGTCACTGTTAGAAAGGAAAATGGTATTTGATGACACTGTTATAAATCAGGCAGCATAGATTATGTAGTAGACCTAAGTCTAGTTTTACTCAAAGTAAGAGTAAAACCGTAAAGGTGGATGTTTAGAAATAAAAGCTTCTACAGTTTTACTCACTATAATAGTGTGCACAAAGGCTTGAAATTGCAAGTTGCTGAGCATTCTGGCCGAAGTTCATCAAAACTTGTAGGTACATGGTTAAGCTTGAATAGCTTCAAGTCAAGGAGACATGCAAGGGCTATTCCTAGGCCAGAAGACTCAGCCCCTCTAGCAGCACTGTAGTTTCCCAGTTAGAAAATGCAGGATGATTAACACCTGCCACTCCCCAGAGCTACATCTAGAAGAGCATCACAATGCAAAGAACATAAAGATATGACGCCTGGATAACAACTGTTGCAAATTACACAACTTAAGTTCACTCAGCTTCCGTACACCAGACTTGCCCATCTATAAAACAAGAGTAGCACTGTGTAACTCCAGCACTTCGTAACTCTACATCAGGTGACATGAAAAAACATTGAGATCAAGGCAAAAAGCAGCCTGTACACAACAGCAAGATTCTAACGTTAACTCAAACACCTTTGTAGAACACACAATTGCTCTTCCAAGCCAGTTGCTGTCATCTTATTCTGTATTAACACCAACAAGGAAAGACAATGCAATCCCTTCCTTCCACACAATGGTACGGCCTAACGCATGCAAGCCAGAAAAAGAAATTAGGAATCAAAGAAAACTTTTTAATGTGACAGTGCTTTGCATGACCATAAAACCTCAGTGCCTGACTGATATTAAACCTGCCTCTACAGGGGAGAAATGGAAGTTCTTTACAATGAATACCGCACAAAGCAAGTACCAGATTTGTAATGGGAGGAGCAATGGGGTTTCAGCTGCAGCATCAATAGCAAGTGCTGGAATTGTATTTAAAACCTGAAATACAATAGCCAAAAACCACTTCAGAAATAAGAGAGGTACAATACTTTACAAACAGATAGATGGCCAAGAACAGACTACAATCTGTTCTTGGAGTACTGGCTGATAGTTAAACACTGCTCTCATCATGGCACTGTCCTGCACATTCTCCCTAAATGCAACCCTGGAGTGTAGTTGTCCCTATTACCACTTGTAGGAGGTAGAATAGATGGTTTGTCTGTGCAATCACTGCTTCAGGTGCAGGCTGCCCTGTTGCTTCCTCCTTCCTTTACCAACACACACCATCCCTATCCACCCCTGAAAACACTTCTGCAACAGACTGGTTTTAGATACGGACACAAGAGATTTTGGCATTTCATCAGGCTGCTCTGCACGGCTATATTTGGGGTTAACTTCTTCAGTTGTGGTACAGCTGGAAAAAACACAAGTTAACATTCCAGCTAGCAAAAAGCCAATAGACACTTCTATAGCCTAGACTGTTGCACAGTACACAGGGTTATATGAGTCTTGATGGAGGAGAACATACCACCACTCACAGATGGCATGGTAGAGACAGTTCTAAGAATGAAATCTATGAACAGCTACTGAACATTAATTTTCAACTGCATGTCTACTACATCTAGAAAGCAGTGGTTGTCAAATCATTCTGGTACATTCTTAACTTCCCAAGCAATATATGACAAGACAATGCTGGGATCCAGCTGGGTTTGGTAACAGTTCTTGTTCCAGCTATGATGCCTAGTGTACCGAGATTATGTAGGCAGCTTCTTTATATTTCAGTGCGTAAAAGTTTGTCATTTTAAAGTGTTATATACAACTCCAAAGTTTGACTTTCAAACAGGAGGAAAAATTTATCACAGATTTTTCACCTGAGTCTATCAAAAAGCCTGAAGCAATTATGAACAGCAAAGAGCATATTTTCTAATCTCTGCTATTAACATCTACTTATACTGGTGCTCATATTCCAAACTATTTCAAAGAGAACATCCAACAAATTCTAAGGTAAGCGAAGGCAGCAAGCACATCATTTGACAGCTGTTTTAAAAAAGCATTTCTTACGACCCAGGTAAAACCACAAGTTTTTTCTACGTATAAGCCATCAAATCTGAAAACAAGAGGTATGCAATTCTGTGTTTTCCCAAACACTGGCTACTCACTCTTTCTTTTGACGTTCCTATTACCACACTGGACAATCTGTTTTCGAAAAGGTCTTCAGTCTTTAAATTGCCAGCAGCCCCGGGTAATGGAGGAAAGCTAGATAAACCCAATTCAAAGCTAGGAGATGGAGGTTTTGGGGGTGGTGGAGACTGCGTTTGGCCTCTCTGGAATAGAAATAACACGTTGAGGTTACTGCACTGGATGACAGAAAAGACAGACGTGAGAGACTGAACTATTTCACATTTGATTTATAACCATGAAGACCTAGCAAGACCTCCTCCATCCTGCTTCCCAAAAAACCCGCACAGTACCAAGGAACAGATGCTTTCATTTTACACTGGTCCCTTAAAATCTTTAACTACTGTTGAAATGGGATGGCATAAGCATCCTTAAAAATGTCACATAAGCTTTAGTGATACTGGTGTAGTAAGAAAAGTCTTCCCGCTGACCCTTCCTTCAGGATGGACACTTACACTGACATAAAGGAAAACAGACTGGTTCACTATATCATGATATAATGAAAACATAAAGCCCATTTATGTGTAGTTGTTAACATTCTAAATTGAAGACAAGAGTCAACAAGAACCTTGTATCACGTTCAGATATATTAAGAAACAACAGTGTATTGCATTTATGGCAAGTATTGCCGACAACAGCAATTTTCATAATGTTAATATGAATTTATATGGTCACTTCATAAAAATGCAAATATAAATGTCAAAACTATTTGTGAAACAGGGAGAATTTTTCTAACTAAATCTAAGAAAAACAATATCCTAGGCAAACACACATTGATGGGCTAAATGCAACTATTTTGCCCAGCAGTTCAGGAGTTGAGTGCCACAGTTAAAGATCACTTGTGAGGACTACTTGTAAAGAATTTAGCTTTACAAATCTATTTACACTGAAAAAATAAAATTCCTTTTGTAACGTGCTGTAGCTGAAGTTATCCACTAACAATAACTCATGTAAACAAAGTAGTAACTGTTTCATGACTGTGCTCAGGCCTGTGCTAAGATGATCTCTACTGCAGAATACCAGATGCAAAGCAGTCTTGAGACTATTCCTATTTTGAAATGGAAAATATTTATAGGTATATAGCCAAGATGGTCTGAATGTGAGCACAAGGCTTCTGGACAGAAAGATGTTGCATTACTTACTGTTTTTCCCCTTCCTTCTCATGAAGAGCAATAGATACAAAACTATCCTCGAGGTCTTTTCACAAACTAGAGTTTATGTCAAAAAAAGTGTGTGTTAGGGGGAAGTAGGAAAAGAGTAGAGGCAAGAACAACTGCAACTCCTAGGACTGCTACTGACGCAGCATTACCCCCCAGAACACAGTTTAAGAGCACTACAGCAATGGAAGCTGCAAATCTCCAAAAACAGAAGTCAGATGGCCTGTCAAAGGGTCATGGAAAGAGGCTACACTTATCCAGCTCAAACTGCAAGAGGAACAACATCCATTCCTTTTTCGTTTGTTTTTAACAACAGTTCTTCAAGTCAGAGCACTTAGTTTTCTTAAACAGGACCTAAGTCCTGCAATAGATAATGCTTTTATGTTTGTTACAAACATTAAGTTTACAGATGAATCCTAAAAACCCCAACATATTAAGAGACAAACAGCATTAACATCTTAAATTAGTGAAGACTAGGGATGACTTAAATGGATTTTAAGCTGCTAACTGCATAAAATTACTCAAGTCAATTTGCTATGGCAAGTTGAATAATTGGCTCATGTCTAGCCTAAGATTCAGTGTGATCAAAACATTCATGCTCTTTCTCATAAGAGCATACATATTCTATAATTTTTTTATTAAAAAATCAAAATGCAAACCAAATTCAAATGCAAACGGTTGTGGTGATGTCCTATGTACAACATTTAATCACTACAGCATCACACAAGAAACAGGACCCTGAATTCAATTATTTCCACAGTCTAAAGGGGTCAAGTTGTAATCTTTCACTTCAGAGTCTACTCCTTCCCAGTGTACACAGTGGTGGGTGTGCAGCAGCTCTCACCTCTGTTCAAGATGCATCACTGGACAGTATAGACTAAAGATTTACAGGCCAGAAAAGACTAGAAGGAACCTGGCTGCACAGGCTGCCATTAAAGCCAGGTGCTGAGAAAAGGGAACTGAGGGTCTCCAAGAGTCAAGTCGACCAGGGTTACATCCAAAGTTAAAATAATCTTTAAAGGTAGCTGAGTCAGAAGAGCCTCTCTGGCTCAGTAAGAGTGTCCAAGGCAATCCTTTCACTTCAGTCACTTAGACACCTAACCTATACCATTCCCTTGTTCTTTCAAAGATGGAAAAAAAATGTTGATAGGAAAACATCCATCTAAATTCAAGCAGCTTTGAAAGGACAAAAGGAGTGTGAGAATCCTACATGCAATCTGATCTCACTGAGCTCTGAGAAGTTTGACAAGAACTAAAAGCGAGCAAAGGGAAGGAACCACTTGTCATTTTACACTTCCCCAAACTTGATACTCCTTTATCCAAGTCCCATAAGGCTACGCAACAGCAGGAGCGACAAATACAACGATTCCAGACCTTTAAGAAAGCATTACGGCTCATGCAGTGGGGTTCCTTTGCAATTGCAAGATAAGGAAATAATCCGGTTCAACTTCATGAACATGTCATATGTGGCAAAAGTGAACTGCAGAGAAGTGTCTGGTTTTATCAAATCAAGCCTTAAGTCCTACAAAGAAAATTTACATTTTCTTTCTCCTACACAATGTCTAGTCCAGCCTTTTCAAGTATTAAGGCTATTTAAGTACTCAATTGGAATTTAAGTTTACCAAACTGCAGTATTTCAATACTGTTAGTATACCCTTACCAAGCGGTACTTAGAGGCATTTAAGGAACAGAACTGACCACTTAACTAACATTTTCGCTATACATTATGACACATGGATCTATAAAATGTTCTTTAATGTCTACATTAATGATAACTAAGTATCAAGTGTTTTGAACTTCTCCTTAGCTATTTAGCTCTCTCTGAATGTCAACACTGGCATGCTGACAGAGTAACACTACAATGGATTTTTTCTACTACTATAAAAGAATAATTGTTTTATTTTTCCTGACTTCTGCATTAATGGACAATCTTCTCTGATACCCAAGTGCAGTAAACTCATGTGAATCTAATAAGTTGCTGTCTTTAGTCAACTGTGACATACAATTGCTTGTGCAATAACTTATCTCACCTGCTACTCCACATAATATCCATACTATTGCCTTGTTAACCTACTTTTATTATAGATGAATACAATCATGAACACTCACTGTAAACTTGTCCTCCCTTTTCTTTCGGTAGCCATAGGAGTTTTTCCTAAGGAAAAGAAAGCAGTTATCAGAACTTTGTCTATAAACAAATGGAAGATAGTTGGTGAAAGCAAGGGAAATGAATTCAAAATGCTATTTTATCCATCTTCATTCTAGACAGATTAAAAAATGGTTTTGGGAAAAATTTCTAGCAAGCTCCCATTAAAACAAAAGGTACGGATCTTATATAAGCCAGCACAAGAATGCACTAGTTACAAACAACTCCCAGGTTAAAAGCATCTCTCAGTGCCAATTACATATAAGGCTTAGACAAAAACCTTTCAATATCCAAAGTGTTTTAGTCTATTTTTGATACCTATAACTCTCAAAATATGAGTAACTATTTTCAGTTCAGGTAAGGCCACTCCAAAACATTTTCAGTACTTCTCCCCCAGCTCTGTTTCAGGTAAACCCCCTCCAAGCAGCAGTTTAGAGCTTGCAATGCCTTCTAACTCTGTTTCAATATATTTTCTAAGTTTTCTGTTTGACTTTTAATGTTCTAAATGTATTCAATACCAAAGCATCAGAATATAAATCTAAGTACTGACTCTTCCAGTACATTTTTGTAGTCTATATTCTGAGCAATCTTGTTTCCTACATCCTTAATCATACTTTCATCTACTAGTTACAACACAATTTGGCAAATTAGATTTAGAAAAGTCTCACAAAATCCCCACTTAATTCTGCAGTGACACAATACAAGCCTAATATAGGATCATCTGCAACGCACTTGCCTTATCCTTCCATTCAGTAAGTCACTGCAAGTGTGATTTACTTGGGGAAACAAACACAGCCATCATTAAACAAAGCTGCACAGTACTTTTTATAAAGCACTTATTAGAACTACAATGTATTTTAAGAAATTCCAAAATAAGCCTCTTAAGTTCTCACATTAACATTGGTACCACCAATTTTCAGCTCCCCTGGTGTTTTTTGTTTGGCTGTTTTTTTTAAACTGCATAACAATAGTTTTCCTAGTTGCATGTAATTCTTTTTCCTCCCTCCATACCAATCCATCATCTTTGCTGTTGTAATACTTAATTTGGGCAAAATTCTCATCTTTCAACTGAAAAAAAATAACAATGAGCACTGCTAGTACAGGTTCAGGTGCACAATCTACACTGCTGAACAATGGAATGGGCAGAACTGCTTCATTAAACAAATACACAAAAAATTTCCTACAACAGATAAAGAAAGGATAGGGGATTAGCTCTTACGGCTGTAAATTGTTCATCAGTTGCCACTAATGATTTTCATTTGGTAGGAAAACATGCGAATCCACTCTGCATTTGTTCTATATTTAGCACTTTCTCTCAAGTATGTTGCAAGAGTCTAACTTTGAGGACAGAGAGTCTCAGTTTAAACAGTAATGAGAACAGTACTAGCACCATACCTCTTTACTAAAAGTAGTAGTTTAGAAGCAGCAATATCCGCTGTTTCAGAGGACATCTACAGAGTACACTCACCTTCCTCTACCTAATCCAGGAGAGGAATCAACGCTGGTCTGTTCCATCCGTCCAGTTCCTACTTCCCTCTTGGTGTAACTCGTAGTAGCATTCTGCATCCGTGTCCTGTTTTGTCCCGGCTGCCGCGTCTGTGGACTCCTGACGCCATTGATTAAACGATCAGCAGAAAAGTTGAATATTGTAGGACTGTCTAGAAGCCCAGGTCCCCTTTCTGCACTGGGTATTGTATGTCGTATATGAGACTTGCTAGGATTCCTACAAATTCAAAAGTCATTTCAACATACGTACTATGAGAGATCTTCTGAGGCCCAGGACTACACACAGAATTCAGAAGAAGCAAAATCTTTAGTATTTTATTGCATATTTCTTTTAGAAGAATGGTAAATATTC
The DNA here is from genome assembly GCA_013400195.1 of Aramus guarauna. Lineage (NCBI taxonomy): Eukaryota > Metazoa > Chordata > Aves > Gruiformes > Aramidae > Aramus > Aramus guarauna. The sequence continues at coordinate 153,262 of VXBL01008406.1, read as the reverse complement.
ATTTTAACAGGTCATGTGAATTATCAAAATGAACCTTTTCACTATCTATTTTTCAACTATGGCTTCACTAAAAACTACTTAAAATACTATATGAATATTCCTGCTGATCACATGCCATCATTCATAATATTTCATCTGAATGCCCTAAATCACTGAACAGACAAGTTCTCAGCTTTCAGACAGTCCATTTACATTTAGAAATGGTACATCCACTAACAGTAGCAGCACTGTCTGCCCTTTGGCCTCACTTAACCTTGCACCAGGTTCAATTTCACTAAAACAGATTAAAACCCCACATACATGAAAATAAAATAGCATGTTTATTGTTAAAAGATGGTTGAACTTGCCTGTTCCTGGGAGGATATTGTCTGAGGGTAGTCAATGGAGAAGCAGCAGGCTTGAAGGTTGGAGATGTGAACCCATTGATAAATCCAGTATTTGGAAATGGTGTTACCTAAAGGATATATTGTGTGTTTATAAACAAACCAAGTGCTATTTTTATTTAAACTCGTATTTTAGGTCATTCTACGCAGGGCAGTACTTCAAAGATTGGCTCAAACAACAATAGAGCAGTTGTCCAGTGCCTTGTGGCCAGCTTACAAAATGGTGGTTTTTGAGAACACAGCCCCTACACATATTCAAGTTCTGATAATTTCTTAAAAGGATTGACAAACAAGTCAAAATTCTTAGCTGTAAGTTAAGTAATGCACCTGCTATTTCACACCATACTATGCATGGCTTCAGAGTACAGAGATACTTCATCAGAAAGTCTAACCTTGTTGCCCAAGGAAGCAATTTAGCAAGAGATTTTTTAGATTTGTATTAAGCAGTTATCTCAAAATCTGAAGCATGTTCATAGTAATGTCTCCAACCTCACTAGCACTCTTTTCTTTTTAAATGTATGAATGAGTTTCATCTAGGAAATATTATTATTAGTAACAGCAAATACTTGCTTGTTATCTTCCCCTCAAAAGAACTGAAACACGTAACAGTAAGACTTCTACGTAGCACACTCTTACACTTAATTAAATAAGTAACAACTGGGACTAAGACTGTTTCCTACAGAGGTATCTTTAAGCTTGTCTAACCTTTCTTGCAAAAGTTAAAGCAAATCATTAATCAATGAAAAAAATGTATACCAAAGCTGTCATGTCAAATTACTGTTAGCCTAATCTAGCACACATGACAGCACATGCTACCTCAGACTCCAAAAATAGGCCATTAGGAGTTTAATAAAGCTATTTTAGGAAGAAAGTTCCATCAAAACACTGCTTTGAAGTGCTTTCTGCTTTAATAGTTACACCTTGAACACTGTAAAATTCAATCAAAGCTAGTAAGCAACTACTGAACCTGAATAATGAAGAGGCCTTGAACATAAAGGAAAACAAGTTTAAGTCATTGCTTAAAGGGACACTGGCAATATTCACCCCTTCTTTCTTTATAAGGAAGAGTGATCTTTTTGGAGGGAAAAAATGTAATTTTCATTTGCCAATAATACCAAAAGCTTCAATTCTCTTTCTCCCCAAAGTTCCCCCCCCCCCCTTTCTTTTTTACAAGCAGGACAAACTAGATCTTTCCTCAAATACTGTTAAATACTTGAAATAGGTAGTTTTTGAGTTTTGAGGACATGTGTTGCCATATTCTAGTCTCAGAACTAAAACTGTGTGCCTATACTAGTGGGTATATTTAATCTCGACTTAGAAAATCAGACAAAGCACTGTTAATGTTTATGCTGAAGCAGAAGAGGAGAGAAACTTCTGCTGTATTTGCACACAAGTCTCTACATGCAAACTGCAACCTGTCATGAAAATTATTCCTGTGTCATTGTGCCTCATGCTCCCTGTTCTCCTCAGAAGTAACTTCTACTCAAATACAGCTCTAATAAAAGGTTCAAGAAGCATCATACTACATTAATGCACACAAAATGCAGCTAACCAGTGACAATATGCTGCAGAACAGTGGGAGGCAAAGCTCTGGCAGGTAATTTTCTGTTTTTATTAAGAAAGGTATGAGATCTTTAATGCTGGCAAACTTGTACCATCTTCCCCCAAAGGCCAGGACTAGTAAGCTTTCTGGAACACAAAGAGTTCCAGGATGACATAAGGCAGATACACACTATGCTGTGCTTGAACCTGTGGCCGATTAGTCTACGTCTTCTACACCAGTGCTGTCCAACTGCTCCCCTATGCCGCAGCAAGACTCTGCAACAGTCAGTCTTAGTTTATCACATTATTGCTGCTTAATAAGGTGGCTTTCTCCTGGAATAACATCATTCACTATGCTACCTTGTCTCCTCCACATTCTTCATCTCCCTTAAAAAGCCTTCCCCTGCAAGGGCTCTGGCTACCTTCCCTCTGCATGAAGTGTTTAGCACACCAACTTTAATTAGCTCGCTGTTCAGTACACAGGAAGTTTGCTCAAGTTTGTTCAAGGACACTTTAATCCTCTGCCAAAAAAACCTCTAAAAAGGTTCTAATTTTGAGCACTGCTACCCTAGGTTTTTTTAGCTGCAAGTAAAAAGGCATTTACAGAGGGGAGAAAGAGGTTCCACATAGGACAACCTTCGTCTCCCAGTCATTACAGAAAACTATACTCATATTAGGTTTTGTAGGATAACAAAGGCAGACTGAAAGGGACCAAGGTAATTCTGATGGGACTGTCACAATGGAGGAGAAGATGGAAGCAGTGCTGCAGGATGCAGTGGATGTCCCATTAGAGTATATAAAGACTTATTGCTACCACCCTAGCTCTACCAATAGCACCTTTAAGATTGTTTTTTTTTAAATAAGCCATTTAAAAGTGAATTATTTCTTTTATTAGCAAAAGTAATTTTTACTGCCAAAAAAGATGTTATTTTTGCACAGAAAAATATTTTTCTTGAAGAATATGCCAAATAGGGTAATTCAGCATGTTAACCTAGAACTTATTTTCCTGCTGGAAGAACAAGATACTAAGTTATCCTTATTTATCTGATTTCATTAAGTTTATTCAATACATATCAGCATTGCTTTTTCTGGTATTAGATCTTCAGAATATGTACCTGAATTTCTAAAGAAGCTTTTAACCATTACTAAAAAGTCTTTAGTAAAAATTTCTTTTGGTAATGGTTAATTAATAATCTCTACTGAAGAACTGCCTCAAAAATTAAAAGGTAAAGAAGAGAATCCCACTGTAATCTGAGACCAGATTCTGTTTTCAAATAAGTAATCTTGTACACCATGGGAAGAATTTTGAAGAAGAATTAGAATCTTAAACTCCCTTTTCAGGATACACATGCTTCCTACACACCAGGACTTGATAAGAAAATAATACTAACTTTGAAAAGAATGCAACTGCTTGATAATCACAAGACTCACCAATGAAGGGTCAAGGTAGCTGTGCGTGGCTGACCAGGTTTGGGGGCCAATTAAGCTGTACAACGGAAACTGCTGATGGGGGCTGTATACTGGAGGTAAGTAAAAGGATGTTGTGTAACGCTGCTGCGTGTAGAGATTCATATCCAGAGGTCTATATCCGTTCTTTGGCAAAAATGTGTTTATAGCTATTGCCTTTGCTTTTATCCTCGCCTGCAAAGGAGATTACATTTATTACAGCAGCCTTTCAAATAAAATCAAGATGGTTCAAACTAGTAGCTCTCAAAACTTTTACTGGACACTTGTCAGTCACTTTTCTCCTTCAAGAAAGGCAGGAACAGCTGATTGCTTCCCTGCTGGCCTGATGCTGGGATGGATATACCACTGCCAGAAAGGAGGAAAAGGAGAAGTAAAATGGCATGTGCTACATTTCAAACCCCATCTCCAGGTCGAATAGCTGCTGAGATTACACCACTTAAATTTATATTAGAAAACACAGTGAGCCCACAAAAACCAGAACATGTACACACATGCCCCCTGAAAATCCATAAAGCTCTATTTACCTTAATTGGTTTTCCTTGGAAAGTTTTCACTTCTTCTCTAAGGTATCTGTAAGCCTTTAAAAAAGTAATTACAAAATTTGTCAAATATAATTTAAACGAAGGAAACTTTAGTTTTGACAGGCTAAGCCTAACAATAATTCTTGAAGTGTCTGCTAATGTCAGCCTAAAGAAAACCCTCATACGTAATCTGTATTTAGCAAGATTTATCATCACAAAAGTGTTTCAGTAGCATTAAAACAAGATTTTAATTCTTATGATTGAAGCATTTCAGTGTGTCATTCAAAATATCAATGTTCTTCACACAAAAAATTACAGCTTTCGCCAGGAAGCCAAGATATGTGAAACAAGATAAAACCCTTACAGGGTTATGTTTAACTGGTAACTGAATATAAGCTAAGGGGAAGCATTACTGGTTTTAGAGGTTTGGGTATTTTTCTTTTTAAATTGTTACACATTTGTCATGCAGTTTATGACCCATCAACCCACCCTTACCCCACCCTTGTTTACTGTTATATTCTAAAATCCTAAAAAATAAAATAGTGTTACCTGCTGTGCATCAGCTTCTGATTCAAACGTGATGAACCAATTGTCATTATAGGCAAACTCACAGTTGATAAACTTAGGCAAATTATCTCCTTTGAAAAGTGCTTCAACCTCCTAAGAAAAGTGGTTTTGATAAGGGAGAGAGAAGGGTGGGAGAAAAAAAAATGGATGGGCAGAAAAAACATTAAAGTGCAGAAACTCTGGAATTCCAGGAAAGAAAGATAAAAAGCACTTTAGGGCTTACAAAACAGAACTGAGAACTTCAGAACACCTGCAGCAGTATTAGTTCTCTCCAATCTCTCCACTCACTCAAAGGAATACAAGCACGCCTCATCTAAAGCCATGCTGCAAGTAGAAGTTCCCTGATTTAGAGGGAGCAGGCAAGAAACTATTTGATGCCAAATTTCAGTGTCTCTCTAGCTTAAGTACAGAAAAACATCTACTTCCCTCATCCCAAAAATCAGAGTCAAACAAAAGCCTATGTGTACTACATGGGATAGGAGAACCTCACCCTTTCAGCAGAAACCTGCTCGCTCAAGCATCTACAGTTTAATATATTTGAAACAGATTTACATTACCTCAAAAACAATCATCTACTTTCTACAGAAAATACACACCTTGGACTTTATATTTATTTTAATCCATTTGCATATTATTTATTTTTGTCACAGGAGTTGAGGTAAGCTGCATCAAAATGCAATGCAACTTGGGAGGCCTTACAGTATTTTGGACCTTTGCTGCTTAAATAAGGCTTGACCATGCTATGCCAGAAAATGAATCCTATTAAATCTGGCAGGTTAAGCCTAGAGTTTCCAGCCTGGCAAATTTAAACATATAATGTACAAAACACTTCGGACCACCTCTTTTGAAAATAAAGACTCCTCAGAAGTTTGTTGTTGTTAAGCATTTAAGAACAACCACCCAGTGCTAATACGTCCAACCTGACAAACTGATGACAGCAAAAAAAAAAAATCTATAATATTAAAGCCAGGCAGTCTTTGAAAGGTCACCTTTCATTTAGAAAGCTAAAAGCAGTTGATATTTTTAAGCTGCGTATATAGCATACCTAACTTCTTCCCTCCAACTCCTTTTAGCATTTTGTTTCATGCTCCTGTTTATTAAGGCCACTTCTTCGATAAGTTTAAACTGCAATATTTTTAATTTCTCTCTATCAAGAGCAGCAACTCTTTCAGAATCTTTATTCTTCCTTGTAAAATTAAACAGAAGGGAAATTAAAATATCTCCCCATCAAGAATCTGTGCCTTCTCCTCAGTTTGGAAATTCAAGATGGTTCAATCTATGGACCAGTAATTTTTTTCTAGTCTTTCCATTAGTTATAGTCGCAGCTACATGAGAGTTGCATTGAGTACCTTTTAAAGAATCAAGTTCTCCATTCTCACACTTACTCCACAAACCGGCAGAGAACTTTAGCAACTTGTTGACACATCTATCCTCAGCATTATGGAAGTGTTTGCAAAATTAAGTACTTTACCCTAACAAGCTTCAAGGTGCAACAGTGACATTTTTTATTCTAAGACTTACCTTCATTCATCTTCATTTGCTATGTATCCAAGGAGCTGAGCTAAGTGCATATGGATAAGCAAGTGTCCAAGAAAGTTATGGTATCTCTAAACAGAGCACTGTCAGTTTTTCAGCCCTCTGTAGAGCTACAGGTTTTACCACAGTCTTCCTATGAGCAACATGCTTCTATCAAATATATTTATTATCCAAACGTGCACAATAAACTGAGGTTTAGAAATATTGTTAGAAACTAACAATGTAGTAAGAAATGTGATACGCATATTGAAATCTGGAAGAAATCTAACTTCCAAATCCTAAGGAAAAAGCATTCTTTACTGAACAATTAAACACTTACTTCAATGGGGGTAGATTCAGGTACTTCACGTAAAATCACAATACAGCGATTCTGATTTGGCCTAACTTTTTCTCCCTTCTCATCCACTTGGACTAAAGGCAACGCTAAGAGAGAAAAAGACAAAAAAGTATTTTAGCTGTTAGCAATCACAATAGCTTTCTGCATACCGAAAGATGCTGTGGACAGTTTTACAATGCAAAGCTTTTTGTGCTAAATTTCAAATATTTTTTTGAACATTAAGAAACAAGCAGAAGATTACTAAGGATACTTTCTGACATATGAAACTGAGTAGACATGTTCCTTCAAATCTCTACACTCTTCCTATTCTTCCAGCCTAGAAAATCCCAATTCATAAGCTTTTTCTTCTAAGGCATGCATTGAGTCATGTTCTTTTTTGATTCTTACCTTATTGGCAATGTCCAGCAGCCTTTCCTGAGAATTTGAACTCACATTCTCATTTACACAGATCATTACTCAATACCTGAAATGCGAAGTAGCTTTGATAAAACTGCAGTCCTATATTTGTCATGGTCTAAACTGGAAGCTGCTTCCTCTATTTAATACTTTACAGGAAAAGGATGGCATTTTATTGTGATACATATCAGAAAAAGGGAAACATATTGAGAATCCAGATTAGTAGTCCTATGGCAATAACCAAAATGCTTTCTAGCATTGAGGATTTTTACTCACATCTCAGCACTTCAACAATCAAATCCATATCAGTACTGAGTTTCTTGACATGATCAAGGTTTGCTACTGTCATTATTGGCACATACTGATCACTGTCCATCTGTGATATAAGGTACATGTCACTGGCAAGATTTTCTCTGTTGGGAGAGGGGAAAAAAAAAGTGAGGAAATGTCACAGATGTAACTTTTGCCACCAAACTTGAGACAAAAACTCATCACATAGAGGCCATATCCCTCCACTAAATTTCATTTTCAGCATTTTCACTAACTCCCTAGTCACATTCACCTACTATATTTCACTTCCTAGAAAACAAAAATGTCTTTTTCCTTCATGCAACAGTATTGGCATCTTTTTGTTCAGGCAGCACATTACCGCCCCAAACAGGTAATATTGTTAGGAGCTTATTACTTCAAATGACCACTGACTAACTGGCTATGCAGGAGTATACAGATTATGAATTGTTCTAGGTTATTAAGACACCTATTTAGGATGTTTTAATCTAAACACAAACACTGAGAATAATTAAGTACAAGGAAACTGCTTTGATGATCTTGCATCAGTCTATACTGGAATGTGTATGATTCAGAGCCCTTATTTCTTTTTGAAATTGATCCTTAACTTCAAGTATAAAGGGATCTACCAACATACATACAAAAATTCTAGTTTGTATCAATGCAAACTTTACAATTATTTGCTTAAACAAAGCTTACCAAATGGCTTAATATACTCAGTTTTAATTTGCAAAAAAAAAGTAACAGTCAAAAATTCACCTGATCTGTAATTGCTTGTAACTACTCCCACTTCAAAACAACATATTTGCTGGTTAACGTTTTAGGCCCAAAAATTTCATGTAAGGGTTAAGAGGTACATCAATACAATACTGTGGAATTTGTGTGTTACTTCCCCGAAATTCTCACCCTTTCCACTCACTTAAAATGACAGCTGTGAAATATATTAACATACATCCCAAGTTAGGTACTGGATCTTGTTAGTTACCCTCCAGTTCACTACATTTAGGTATATACGTACCTAGATAAGCAGAATTCCAGTGTTTTTTTCAGTAATTCTCGTAAATCTTCCTGACCTTCTGGCTGCAACTGTTCGTTTCCACCTAATAATTAAAATACATAAGTTTAAAATTTAGTTCTGTTACACAATAGATATTTTAATCAAACCAGCATGTCTATTACTGGCTGTATAACTAGTAACAAATTTTCAAATTCATTAAGTGGTCACTGTGTATTAGCTCACCATCCCCCAAAATTGCACAGCAACATTTTTTTATTTCAGAAAAACATCTGACTTCACTTGTTAACCTCTGTTCTCCAAACAGATAAACACTTGAAGCAGTTTTAGAAGAGCAGCTACAAACACATCTCAAAGTAAATACTGAACTGATGTAGCTCATATATCCGTCTTCCAGTCTTAGGAAACTAACCTATTTCTATCTGACTAATGCAGCTAACACTGCAAGCAGACAGTATAATGGAGCCACTTTGCACTTCTGGCCTCACACCAAATCAGAAAAGAGTTTCAAAAATATAGCTGTGAAATATCAGCAAATATCCAATCAGTTAACAACTGATCTATTGGTTAAGAAGAAATTAATTTTTGTCTTGTACCTGAAGTTTCAAAATCATCACATGGAAAACACTAATGTCATGTTCATTTTAGTTGAGGGTAAACTAATTGTGTGAGTGGGAGAACTGTTTAATGATCAGAAGTTTAGCGGGGTTTTTAAAGATTTATAAAACATTTAGTATCATGTTACATAAATGTAAGTTAGTTTTTTTTAAAAGTATTTCACACCAACTATTACCCTCTACACCCTTCCCTTCTTCAGTAACTTTCGTTCTTTTCTTCAGCTCTCCTGGATCTTTCTTCATCCTGAATCAACTTCTAATTTCCTCACACCATTTTGTCCTTCACATGTTCTACTCTGATGTAAATAATGCCAACACCTGAGAAATACACATATTGGGTACTAACCACTATCTCCCTTCCCCAACTCCTCTTCCTTCCTTGCCCAAAACCTAGCAAAGACCAAATTTATATGCTATCTTTTTAATTATTTAAAAAAATGAAGTCAGATTTCAGAGTTGGGACCATCTCTGTTACTATTCATCAAGTAGAATAGATCTGACCTGCTGTTCAGCTGCTTTACAATGCTATTTGTCTCTGGTTAAAAGTTAACTATTTGGGGCACGTAAAGGACATGCTGACAAGTTCTAACACTAAACTGAGGAACACTGTTCCCTTCTAGAGTGCTAGGCACCATTAATATTATTTTCTATTTGCCAGTTATTTATATTCCCCTATAGTACCCTTAAGTAGAAGGGTCAAAGAGAACTTTCCATTTTCAACACAAGCAAGGATGATGCCACAACTGTGTCTGATTTCAGTGGTCTTGATTTCCGGCTACTACAGATGCTATACTGGTCATTTTAAGTACAAGTGATAAAATCAGCTAAGCACAATGAACAAGAAGCAGAACTCTCATGAATCTCAAGAAACACCCAGCACATTTTGCTCTCTTTCCCATCCCTTATCTCAGTTCAAGTAGTAATCCTACATGCATCTTGCAGACCTTCTGTCCCTTTCAGTGAAAAATAAGCATGGCTGAATCACTATGCTGGTTTCCAGAAGTTTCTTAAAACATGCCATCTGGTATAGACTACAGCTACTAACAGTTGCACTGAAAAACATCTTGAAAGTTCATTAAAAAAAGAATGCAAAGAAGTTAAGACTAAGTTGATGCTTATTTTAGCATTTTAAGTACAAGACTACTCTTTAAATATATTAACATTACTACTAGAGACACAAATGGTAGGTGAATTTCACCTGACCCAACTAGAAACATACAGCTTAAACAAATAGATAACTACATGTAAACACCTACACTACAGACTTGCATTCAGAATAACAACACAACTTTTCAGAAAACAAACTCAGTTACTGCACTGAATTGATCTTAAGTTCTGGATGTATCTCATAAGGCCTATACTCAAACAGAGACTAGTTTCCAAACACATCTAAGCCTGAGAGCAAAGAGACAGGATTTTCTGTGGTCTGTTTACAGAATACATCTATTGAACAATGAAAGTGGTGTAGGGTTTTTTTGGCTGGTTTTGGGGGGGGGGGGGGGGGGGGTGTTTTTGGTGTTGTTTTTTTAATGGATGCTCACCATTCAAATCAAAATATGTTTTAACCAAGTCCAAGCAAGTATTAGCTTTCTCTTACCTGTTTGGGTAGTTTCATGCATAGACTCATACTCAGAATGGTCGAGAGCCAAAGGGTTCATATCTGTCTGGTCTGACACAGAAACGGCTGGTGACGGCTCCTGCAGCTCTGTCAGCACTGCATTCTGATGCTTTTTGTCGCCGTCACCATTGGCATCCAGTCCTGCAGCAGAGATGACAAACACTCAGAAAGCATTCCTTCTGATCACAGTAACATCATAGTTATAACTACATCTGAATGAAGTAAAGTTGCTTACATATTTGCAGGTTTGTTTTTTTTTTTAAACAGAAAATTAAAATGGAGAAGTTCTGCACTGAATTTTACCTTTTGCTTCAGCAACAGCTAGTAACTCTTATTCATACCTTCTTTGCAAGAATCTGGAGGTTGGTCAGGTATTTCTTCCCACGTTTTGCTTACGCTACCATCAGTGGCACCACTTGCTTCCAAGTGTAACATATGATTTCCCCACACCTTTGCATTAGGATTCAACTCAGAAACCTTGGTTGACTCCTGCAAAAAGAAATTTCTTTGATTATGCACTTTGTGGACGCACAGCATGCATCCGTGCATATATATATACACACACAGTTTCAAATAACAGTATCAGATGTATAACTCCAGATTGTATTGTCAAGGGTTTTTTCACATCTGAATATATTAACTGAATTGCCATCCCATAATTGTTTCAGGTACAAAAAAAACCCTGAACTGTGCAGCACAGAATTAATTTCCCTGATCAAGGATCACCAGAACAGGCTAGCCAAGCAGAGCAAACTACAACAAACATTTCATTCTTTGCCTTTGACAGACTAACTCAACCTGTACTTGCCCTAGACTTCAGGCAGTTCTCTAATATACATGTTAGCTCAAGGTTGACTATATTGTTATTGTATCTGCTTCTACAAAACAACATAAAAAATTAAGATACCAAAGCACATGGCTTGTTTTTTTTCTGGACTTAAAGATACAACAGTTTTAAGGAAGCATTAAGGAAAATTGAAAGCAACGAGATGTGGATGACAACTTCCATCATTACTTCAAGAGAAAAAGAGTGTTAACAAAAGTTTAGGTTAGTTTTCCCTTAGGCAGGACAAAAAAGATGAATTACCAGATCCAGTTAAATCATCTCAGGCTTATCTGCTTTAACCAGGATTGGAAATGGACACATTTAATGGTCATATGTGGTTATACATAACCATTTATATAACATTTACATTTGTGCTTCAGAGAGATTGCTCTCTGCAGTGCCAACACCTACAATACTTTTTTGATAGTAACATGAGACAGTTTTCTCTTGTTTTACTCATGTTTGAGCAAAATACATTAATTTATTCCATACCTAGAATATCTTTGGTATATTTTAATATGATGATTATCATGAGCAATACTCTTTCCCAGTAAAACACATACTAAAAAAGTTTACTAAAATTTGTTTTGTGAATTTAAGGATGCTAGGAACATTACAAAGTTTAAGGCAAGCATTTCAAAACTCTATGAAGCTTTAATTATTCTGAAATACACGCACTCAGATAGTCATTATCATAGAACATAGAAAACACATCCAGAAGGTAAAAAGATCTAAGAAATCTCAACCTAAACACAACTACTGGATGACAGAGAAGACTTATAGAAAGTGGAAGTGTTCAGTATAACTACTGGAATAGTAAGGATTCAAAGATGACAGCAAGTTCCATCAGTTTCCATTTTTAACACAAAAGTTCCCCCAGGAGATAGCAAACAGCCTCTAGCACAATCTGCTGCTGGCACTGCAACTGCTGGGCAAGGTCAGAGCAGGTGCTGTAAGGTGTTGGTGCAGGGAACACCCCAAAGCACCGGCCCCGCTCAAGGGGGAAGGAAGAGGGGCAGCAGCTGCCACAGGTCAGCTTTGCTTCTTTCTTACCCCAGCCGGCCAAGATCCAGTCTAGCTCATTTCCCACACTTCTCCTGCAGCCACTCCTTCCTACAGCACTTCAGAAGACCACCATAAGTGAGCAAAAGGTTTCCTAATTGCTACCAAGTAAGAATTTTAAGATTTCAGGAAAGCCACAAACATTTCTTCCTATGTGAAGATAAAGAGCACTATTAAGTCTGTAGAAAGTTTCCCTTCCACGTAGTGAAGTGTTCATCTCAAGTTCATCTAGAATTGAGAATCTGCAATCAAGATACTTTGCCCAACATTTAAACTTTCACACAAGGTAAACAGAACCAAAAGAAAAAAATACATCAATATTCAGCAACATTTTCAACTACTACATTCTGTATAGCATTTGGCTTTGCAAAGGAAAGAGAGGGAACAGTCAGCTTCAGGACAAAATAACATCTGATATATTTAACTATCTAACGAAACCACAGTTTAACTTGGCTTATTGCAATTCCTCTCTTTAGCTTTAACATCAAATCACTTCTGCAGAATACTTACAAGTTCATCTCCATCTTGCCATCCCCAAGCACCTATATTCCCTGGTGCTAGCAGCTGATACGGGTATCTTCCCACTGCATGTGAAGCACCTGTTAAATCTTCAGGTTCATTCTGGAAGTTTTCACTAACTATACACAGCCTGTCATTCTTCATGGTATTGTTAGAAATTGTATTATTCCATAAAAAGCCCATCAGATATTCACCACTACCAGCAGTAACAGTGTCAGAAAGTAGCTGGTTTATCCAATCAGCACTGCCAGTCTGAAGACTGATGACGTGTGACCATATTTCAACTTGGGGATTTTGTCTGTCCAGTTCATAGGAGTGCTCTTGGTCACTTGATCCGTCTTCCATCGGATCTAAAACACACTGCTCACTGCCTTGCTGAAATCCTGCGGCACCTGGAGAGGCACTGTGTATTTCATAGGAAGGAGTAGCAGCGTATTTGTCTACCTGCTTTGGGTCAACAAAAAATCCAAGCTCTTTGTTTGAGAAAATCTTGTGATCTGACTGCATTTGTTCCCAACTTGTGGTCAAGTCATTCACTTGAGTATTTAATATGTAACTGGTGTTTTTCAGCTCAGCAGTCTTGGCCTCTAACTGCTTTAAATTCTCTGTGGTAAAAGCTTCTAGATTCCCAGTTGAAATATTAAAATCAGTGAGGTTTTCCTTCTCTGAGTGGATACTGACACACTGTTTTACTTCCCCATCCTGAAGACTACATTCATTTATATCACACACACTTGTTTCATGAGTTTCTGATCCTACCTCAGCCAAAGGCCTCACAGAAACTTGGGTGTTCCCAACCTCCGGCTCTGGACTGGCACAGTGACATAACTCCAGCTCTTCCACTGGTTTATCATGCACATGAGAATGTGAATTTTGACACAATGAAGGTAAACAATTATGGGGTTTATGTAAGAGATGACTGGCATCTTCCAGACATTTAGTGTTATCTATCAATTTTATACTCTCATACATACAATTGTCCAAAGCTGCAGGTACAGTGGACTTAGTATTCTGATCGTGACTCAAGCCTTTATTGCAATTTAAGATGGTTTTATCATGATCAACAGTGTTTGCATCCAAATTCTGGTTTACATTTTCTGCCTTATCAACTGTCTCATTTATAACTTCATATTTTATCTTTTTTACAGATTCTACTACATCGCCAGCTATTTTGGCTGAGTCAGTCCCCATATTCCATTGATTTTCCACTGCATGGAAGGAATATACATCCTGTTGCTCATCTTGTCTACAGTTCATAACCATTTTATTCATATCCTCATGTTTCACAGGCACAGAAGAGACACTGTTTTTGTTATCTGAATTTGAATATTTGCATACTTTACCACCTGGTGACTCTTGTGAAATTGGAGAGTCTAGGCTGTTTTCCTTTAGGAACATTTCATCTGTACTTGTGTTATATATTTCATGAGATGTTAAAGTGCCATCACTTACCCATGATCGGGGTCTACCCAAGCTACCAGCTTCCTCAAGCACGTCACCTTTTAGCTCAATCATACTCACACAGACATCTTCCTCTGTCCCACTATGGTTTGCAACTTCAGTTGATGTCTTGTTTTCAGTGCAACCCTTAATTTGAGTTTGAAAATCAGAACTTTCTTCCAAGTTTTCATGCATTTCAGTCATATTCAAAGCTTCACAGCTATGCAAAACTGTACCTGTGCATTTCTCTTTATCTTTCAAGAATTCTTCCAAAATGTTGTGATGTTCACTGCAGTCAGGTATAAATGTTTGGCTATGACCATACATTCTTTGAAATGTTCTCTTTTCCACACTTGAGTTTACTTCACTTTCTGGCTGTAGGAAGTAGCCTTCTTCAGCAAGTTTTTCTACATGTTGACTCGCCAAAAAAGAATTATTGTCCAATTCTTGTAACTCTAATGATAATTGAAAGTTATCCCTGATGTATTCTGAGGGATGCCTACTTAAACCAAACTGTACAACCTCAGAATCATGACTTCCCTCAATCTTTCCTGAATTACATACTCCAGTGTTTAACAATACACTGGAAATAACATCACTGTGTTTTGTGTTTTCTGAATTAGGGCTGTATCGGTCCTCTTCAGCAGCATCCACAAATTTGACAGAATCACAAGCTCTATGGAGTGATTCATTCCAACAGAGAATGTTACCTGTGGTATGTACTTCCTCTTGTTGATTCTCAGGGACGATTTCATTGTATTCTTCTGCTCGTAAGGCATCTGTTACTGTATTGTCAGTATTTAACCCAGGCACCTGACACCCATTAGCCAGTAAGTTATCATAAGACAACTGTATGTCTATGCTACAATATTCCTTTGTTTCCTTTTTCTGCATGTTTGACCTATCCTCTTTTTTACACTCTCTCTGTGAATTAAACTTAGCTTCCACTTGTACTGATTGCTGCATTGGAAATTCCTCCCCAGTGTCTAGAGGTCTCGCCATGCTGCACATTCCTTCATCAGTAACAGCTGAGTTATCTATGTCTGCTGCAGTCTCTTCATGCACAGTAGCCGGCATGTCTTCATCCCCTTTCAGATCTTCAGCATCTACAACACAAATACTGTAAAATTCCCTATCTTTTGTATTTTGTCTGTTGTCTACATCAAGATAGGAAAATATTGGAGACATTTCTCTATGTGAGCTTGAAACTTTTTGTAGGCTGCCACTCTTGCGGTCTTCAACATTTACTGTTGTTTCATTCTGCCTTGAATCATCATATGTAACTGCATAATCCTCCAGAAAATTTCTGTTTAAGGAAATTTCACCCTGTAAGCCTTTGTCTAGGATATCTGGTACATGCGAAATAGAAACACGATCAAACAAACAATGCTCTTTTGCAGCTACATTTTCATTATTAATATTACTAGTTATATCTTCTGTATTGTTCATGTGCTGACCATTACTATTAGGGTTTTTAGGTGCTCTTGTTTTAATAATCCTATCTTTGTTGTCTTCACTTTTCTGTAGATTTCCGTATGTACCAGAGACCTTCAGGAGGTGACTAAAGGAATTAAAGAAGCTAAAAGGTCTGTCATACGTTCTCCTAGAGCTCTCACAGGGAGTATTCTCCATGCTTTTGTATGACGGATATTTTGCTTTTCTATCCCAGAACCCAGATTTAGAATTAGATGCTGTGCAATCATCACTACAAATGCGTTCAATGCCGACTATCACAGCTGCCCCATTAACCGTCCTTCCCACTGTATGCAGATCCTGGCTTTCCACAGTTCCTAAAATTGAAGATAAAGTTTTACTTATCCTTGACCCTGGTGCTTCCTCTTCCACAGATTTTTGTAACAAGCCGGTTTTCTCCTCATTCGTGCTGTTACTCAATTCTTTACTGAAGCAGCAGCCCATGTTTAAAAGTAGCGTCAGACGAGTCTTCTCATTGCAAATCACCTTTCTCTATACACTAAACTAACTTTCTACTGCTGCTGGGGAGACAAGCCAACACCCAGCTGCCAAAAATAGCACACTTTAAAACCATGCAGGGGTTCATGTGTCATTGCCACTCAAAGTCCAAAATCCCAGTTGCTGAGCAATGTTTTTATATTTCATCATATGCACTGTAATAATCAAGCCAAATAATTCTCCTAATGAGATTACAGTCTGTTTACAAGTGTTACCAAGTCTTACGAACTTCCATTGTTTAATTTCCTGAAGAGTTTCCTTCATCCAAATCATTAAAATATTTAAATAACCTCTTTCACAATGTGCATGTGTGCCAAAAAAACTGCTTGCCTTCGTATTTAATACAACTCCTGCCTTCTATACAAGCATATATGCAATCTGGCTTCACATGTTTAAATCCGATTTGAAGTCTAAACTAGTGGAAGCTATTAGATCAAACACAACTTGGACCTTTTTTCCTCCTTCTCGTCCCTTCCCCCAGAGCTCAACCTACACCAAGATAACTTCTTTAGGAAAAACAGGCTAAAGATAGATAAGACCTCATGTATTCCATTGAACAGTCATTGTACCTTATCAGAAGCTAATGCTGTTCCAAGCTTTTTTTTTTTTAATTCGTTATCTGCGTGAAAAAAGCATACCTAATCCCTCAGTGACTTAGAGCACTGTAAGGGGCCTCACAATCATCTAGCCATCTCACAGTACGGTGGCAGGATTAATTATACTTAATCTCCAACAAAAAAAAGTGTCAGATGGATTTAAAAGGTAGTTTGACTAAATGCTACTTCTTCCAAAAGTCTGTTCCCAATATGTTTTCTTTGTTTGTATGTAAATAGACTTCTTACTGACCTTATGACAGCAAAAAAACCATCTTTATACACATGTATTTACATATTGGAAGACTTCTACTACTGTAAATCCCTTTACTTGCTAAAAATGTTGTTCTGTTTCTTCAGAAATAAAAACCCAATAAAAAAAGCTGAAAACACCCAGCAATCTTTTCTCCTCTAGAGTTGTTCTTATTTGCCTTTACATAAACCTACACCACTCAGACCTCCTCTCAAATTCATTGCTATTAAAGTCTGGACCCCATCCTTCAGAGATCGTAGATACTGTACTACTACAGCACTGCTCTACTCCATTACTTAAAAGATACCGAAAACACAGGAAAAAAGACAAGACAAAGCCTTAAACTATTTCAAATGTTCTTTCAGCTGTACATCAAACTGAGTGCTATTTTTCAATTGGTTGTGCACCTCATGGCAAGTTTAATCAAGATGTACTTGAACTTGTTCGAAGTTAGCCTGGCAACTTGCCTTCAATTGTATTCAAATATCAGTATATAGGGGCACTGCGGCTAATTAAAGCAGTTGCCTTTCAGCTAACGAGTAAGAGGTCTATTTTAATTTCTACTGTAAAGTATACTTTCAGGGTAAAGGCTGCTTAACACAGAGATCCATGCTCTACTATTCCACTATCATTACTTACTGACCTAAGTCATTGTGACTTATTTTACAGCTGCTTTCATAGCAAGTCACATAGCCTACATAAGGCTTAAGACATGATTCAGTCTATGTTGTCTATATGGTCCCCGTCACCCCCACACTGCAAGATTTCTGCTCTGTTTCCAAAATTCTGAGGAAAAAACATCTTTACCAGATAAGCCCACAGTTACTTCTTCCTTTCAGTCTCCTTTGCTTACATTACTTCTGACAGAAAAATCTACTACTATCAACACAGAAATAAAGTAAGCATCAGTTCCTGGTTTACTTATATCTAGTTGGTAAACTAAGTTCACATCTGTTTAGAGTAATAAACCAAAAGAGAAGCAAGCATTTTTATTTTCCTGTTGTCACCTGAAGATTGATAAAAAATGATACTGCACTCAATCACAGTAAGCAGAACCAGTAAGCTGGATTAAAATCAGGTAGAGGAAAATAATAAAGCTCTCGCTATCCCAAACTGTTCACAACCTTATGATATTAACTTGCAAGTACAAGGCAGCACTAAGGAAATGTAGAAGCACTCTAGAAATTCAAATGTTTCACTTCAGTCTGCACTGCAGTCACTATGAAGCGCTCCTGCAGTAAAAGTAGTGGATTTCACATTTAGCAGTATAAAACAGACTAGAGATGAATCTCTTCCATACCCAGTCTGAAATGCTTCTATTCTCTCCTCTGAAGCTTTTGCAAGGTATTCGAATATTGGAGTAATTTCTTATCCTACTTCTCTTTATAAATGCTCTGTGCAACACAAGAAAGTGCAAAGCTGTAATACAGCTGCCAGCATAGCTTTTTCTCCCCATACAAGTATTCTGCTCATGGGACAAATTAATCACAAAAAATAACGTGCTTTAGATTCTAAAACACAGGTTACCATATATTTAAATGTCATATAAATTTAAATGCCACAGGCAGACTCAGATTTGTATATGTGAAAACCATATTGGCTAACTTTCAGGAGAAACTGCCTATTCACCACTAATCCTCTGACCATAAAAAAAGATTGCTGAATTGGCTAGGGAATACATCCCCTCCTCAGCATGTCTGCTTTGAAATTGCCAAGTAAGAAAAGAGAAAGACTACCCTGCCCTCCCCACTTTATCCAATATGTGAAGCCCCAAAGTGCCTGCAGATATACTGTTCTTAAGGATAGGCAGTTTAATGCATCATTGCTGCCATCTGCTGCATTTTTTTTAATTCTCCCATGGGACAAAGTTACTCAACATGCTTGGATCCAGACTTAAAACTATGCCAAGTCACTCCTCTCTTTAGCCCTCCCTGGAACCAAGTACAGGGAAAGGGGAGGGAGTTACTTATATTAGTTTGTTTGTTTTTTTTTTTTAATAAATGCCACAAGCAAACAATTGAACTGTTTTTAATGTCAGCATACTGTCACAGGAATACTTGTAAAGTTTATAACAATTCAGAAAACTCCCTCACGAAGTAAACAGCAAGATTTCCCCCTCTGATTTAAGCACTACTAACTACGTGCTTTCTAGAGAGGAACTAAGTGCCTTTAAGAGACTGACCAGGGTAAAGTCCACTTTTCCAGTGCCTTAACAAGCACTTCTGCTATCAACTAATGGGGAGAAAATGGGTGAAACAGTACAGGCAAGCAGAAACTGCTTCCAGGTTTCCCATACCCTTCTCCTTATGTGCAAAGACACATTTTGTACTTGTTCTTTTGGTTTTATCTAAGAGTCCAGGTATAATTTCTATTTTTAAGCACATATAGCAAACATTCACTCTGACACATTTCTCAATACTGTTTATTGTGGGATCACCATTAAAAAAAATCCCACTAACATACATTTAAGCAGAAAATGCCTCACTTGTTATGCTGTATCACCTGAGGTTGGTTGTTTAACTTCCAAGACTCAGTAAGTCTTAAAAGCCTTCTGGCTAAGCTAAACATCACCACCTGACTTGAAAAGCACTTTAAAACTAACAGAATTTGTGCTTTGCCACTTCAGAGCTCAGCTCAGCAGGAAGTGGGTTTTGTTTATTTTGGGTTTTTTTCCCCCCTTTATACATATATACTTTGGCTCTGGTATATTCCTCATCTACTCAATGCCTAAATAGGTTTTCCCTCTCCATGAAACAAAAGCTGCTCTGAAGCTGCACTTTTGTAACTCGAACAATTATTTTTTTTAGTATTTTAGTCCTATGTTCTGCATACACCTATACAGAAAGCAAGAAGTCAACATGCTTATTAACAGGAGTATACCTCCCCATTTACTTTCATTTCTACAGGTACCTACTCCCTGTCAAGGAATAAGGGTTTATCCCATATAGTCTTACAGACCAAGTTTTAAAATACAGTCTAGCTTTAAAGTTACAGTAGCAAGTTTGTAAACAGTCTGACATCTTCTGACATCTGACTTTTTCTTTAATCATACCTGATGTCATGCGTACTGCCAGTTAAGGCAAAAAAGAACAGCAGCATCAAACACCACAGCATGACTACTGCAGGTTTTTGGAAACAGCTGGCCAGACTGCTTAATTTTTCCTTCAATATATCAAGGTTAAATGGACTGTTAAGAGTTTAACTACATATTTTCACATTAAAGCAATTAAACATTAGCATTAGAAGACGTCTACAGGTATATATCTATTCCGCACTTATGGTCTAAATCTGCAATAATGTGACAGAGTAAACACCGAGCAGTATTGATCCTTCATGATGCTAATACGGTACATGATCAATTTAAGGTCTAATCCTCCCATCTTGTTTAAAGCTATTCATGCTCTCTTGAATTATTAATTATCACATTATACAAACTACTAAACTCTTAATTGGCACATACTATATGTAATACTGTGTGTTGTCAAATGATCTGAGGATTATAGGCTATACTGAATTTTCAATAACTGTTACACAGGGTCCTATATTAAAACTAGTAAATCTAATTTCCTCAGTCCCTTTTTATTCTAGGAGGCTTATTCTTGAATGGGCTGCAAAAGCATTTTTGAGCAACACAACCTAGCAGCTCAAAGTCCAAGACATCCTTCTGTATTACCTCTTACAAAAAAGACTTTGGGAAGTACAATTAAGCCCCATCTTACATTTTCTGACTTGCTAGCTATTTTTCTTGTGCTTAGAATGAACAATACAATTGAACTTGTATTTATAGTTACCTATAAGCATTGAAATTGGTTTGAATTCCGATTATCAGAAGCCCATGGCCACATCTGATAATTATTTAATAACTGGAGAGAGAATGGATGATGCTCATATCAGACCACAGGTTTAAACAGACCACTGGAAATATACTCCACTGGCACATACCAACATTTGAGAACCTGCTGTCACTTGACAATAACAATCCCTTCTCAAGTAACTTCCAATTTCCAGATCAGGTCTTCAATTCAGCCAAAGAAAGAAAATTCTTTGGTCCTTGGAAAGTGCTCTGAGAGGCCACATACTCAAACATGGGCATGGCAAGGGAAGAATTTAGGATCAATGAGCAAGGAACAAGACCATGTCTTTAGCACAAAAGGTTAATTAAACCCTGTCTGGCAGAGACAGGTCATATAAACTACTACTACCACAGGATTTGAGTCTTGGCCTCTTCCCTCAGAGTAATCTGGAATTTCTAGCAGCAAAGTGTTACTGATCAAAAAGGAAACAGAAGTGAGTCAAAAGGGAATGAAACATCTCTTAAACACTGAGTTTCCTGGGTCCAGTCTGGCAAGAGCTTTCTCAGAAAGAGTAATTCTCAATCAGGATACCAAAAAAAATAATCTAATGACAGATGTAACCTGAAGTGATGGCATTTGCCTCTAAGTTTAAAAAAAGCTGGAAACACCAGCATATTTAACTCCCAAATTTATCAAAAGCTAAGAATTTGCTAGTATCCTCTGAATTATCTACCTCCAATTTCTAAGTGTAAGCTACTATTAACAAGAAATTTATACAGATCCTCAAGCTGCCAACTTTCTTCAATCAACTTGCATGTGAAACTACTGAAATTCTGCTGTCAAATACTACTAAAATCAGCCAAATACAAAAGGAGCTGGTTTTGGAAATGAACCATACTACACTCATGATCAATCTACATTAGGCATTAAATAGCATATAGTTTTACAGCTACTTCAAGGCAGAAGAAATGACTTTGGCTCCCTCCCTCACCATGAGGTTGCTAAATGCAATCAAGTCAGCACTTCAGAATTTTCTCCTTCCTATCACATTTTTGTAAAGATGAAAATGTCTTCATGATTTTAGTTTGCTAACTTCTTCCTGTACTCTATGAAGTTTTTCCTTGAATGATAGCATTGTTCCCAAAACTTGGAAATGAAGTCCTGAAGCACTGACAAAATACACTCATGCAAGCAAACCATTATGGAAGAGACCACCCTGAAAACAACACTTTTAATAGCATATATTGGCAATGATTCTCATACAACAAAATGACCTTCTGATGCTGCACATATAAGAGTATAACACAGATATAACTAAAAAATTTACTAAGCTTCTACAGGTTACATATTTTTGGAATGAAGTATTCAAAGGAAAAGCTTTAATCTCAAAGCAATTAGTCATTTGAAACGCACCATTATAGCACTATAGTTACACTCCCAGATATCTAAATCGACATTAGCCTCCTCTACTAAGGAAAAGAGAATATAGATATTCTGAAATTGAAAGAAATGGTTGCTCTTTCTCCAAGTATGAAAGAACAGAAATTAAGATCCAAGGTTACATGCAGTTTTATAAACGTTCTAGTATGCCAAATTAAAAGAACTAGCATCAAGGTGAAGACTAATCAAATCACCTTTAATACTAATGCACCTGTTGGAAGTGCACTGACAGTTTCAAGCTTCTGAAGCAAATCTGCAAGAGCCTCTTATCCAAGCTTACATACTGGTTTCTTGGAATTAATGCCCTGAGTACAGGGGGGATAAAAATCACAAAAGCTCAACTTTCAGAAGTATGGCACAAAAGTGGGTTCAATTTTTTCCTCTATTGTCAAACAAAAAAAACCCCACCAGTTTGCTTAGCAAAGAAAAGCACGAGCTTAAAGTGTTTTTTAAAATGCTCCTTAGTGCTTGCTGCAAGGTAAGTTGAAGCAGCAAGCATCTGCTGCTTAGCATAGCACAGGCTAAGGGCCTAGCAGAACACATGCAGAAACCAAACGCCCTTCAAGATGTCCAGGAAGAAGCATTCCTCCCAATATACAGTTAACAATCAAAGTTGAAAATACAATTTTTGAGTAGACCTTACACACAAATCAAGTATTTGATCATCCTGAAGACGTACGTAGCTTTCACTACAACAGATAACACAGATGTAAGATCTGCCAAAAGCATTCCATAAAGCAACTTACTAGATCCTGCACAGTTGCAGCAGCATATGCCATTTGGCAGAACTGATTGAGCAAAATTCCTGTTATGGAATGTAATTTCCTATTTGCATTGGTTTGTACTTTTTTCAATTACAGATACATGCCAAGTGCATTTCCTGCATTTTCCTCACATGTTAATGTGTGAGCTAAAACCTAACTCAAGATTGGCAACAATTCCCACATAGCCTAAAAAGCCTTGTACCTTAAATGAGCGCAAACTATGTAACTTGCAATTTATTTAAATCCCCTGTAGGGCTGAAGAAAAGTTAAATTGAGCCTCCTAGTTGGTATGGAAAATTCGCCACCTTCAACACTTACTTTCTAGCATCTTATGTTGCAGTGTTATCAGCCAACTGTCTCTAAAATGTTTGGAGATACAATTAAATGTGATTAAGACATAGTAAAAAACCTGTTTAATGCAACCCTTATACCAGGGGAATATATAATATATAATTAAATATAATATATATATACGATTTATATAATATATATAATATATTATGCTATTTATTTATAATATAAATATATATACTTACTAGATGAGAACTGTCTTTAACTTCTTGTACTTGCTGCACCTGCGGTTCAGCCACAACTTTAGTGTCCTGATCAGAAGTCATGAGCTGTCTGCTTTTTGGCTGCTCAGAGAGAACTTTACTGGTCACCTTTGTAAGCTGTGGAAATAGGAAGAAAAAAAGATTCTGTGAGTGGTTGCTGAAATTCCTGAACTCACAGCCATTCCAGACATGCCATCCCAATTCAGACCAAAGGTACAAAGAACTTCCACACAACACAGCCAGGATTAAGCGTTCAGGGAAAATGTTATGGCTGAAGGCGAGGATAAAGTGATCTTGCAGATACACTCAGCTCCCAGTTGCTGGCTGGCTGCCTTAGGAGTGCAAACACTTGCCACAGCACTGGGCAGGGAAATTCCACTGGGAAAGTTTCACTTGATTCTCACCTTAATTATTCAGATTGGTTTTCAAACCATGACTTCTTCATACTACCTGGTAGACTTACTTAACTTATTAAGAAGCATTTAGTCACAAACCAACCTTTGTCTTCTACAACTACTCTGAGAGTCACTTAATCTTTGCAAATTTTAAAGAGCATGTTACAACAGTTCTGCTAGATTAGTAAAGCTCAACAAGTTGTTCTGCTCCATCATCCTAAAATGTTATTTGATTAGAAGTAGAAAACTGAGTAGAGTTGAAAGTCTGACAGCGATATCACTTTGAAATTTGAGGCTATTATTTAATACTGTTATTTTAAAAAACACCTGGTCTTTAAAAAGAGAGGAAAAGCTCATTTAAAGCATGAAGTCTCAGAAAGTAAATATTAAGATGTAAAATCAGAGTAATTTTAAGATTTCTTTTCTAAAAGGACTATGAGCAAGTTATAATATGCTTTTTGAGTTACTTATTCACTTGGAAATTCTAGTACTCCATCTGTAGCAATGTGTGAAAGAAATTTATTGCCCTCAAGTTGGTGACACCAGAATTCAGGGTGAGATTCTTTACTATCTCCTTTAAAAAGAAAAGTAGAGATTTGCAACACATGAAGTTACCAATATGATCAATTCTTCAGCAGCATAAGCTCCTTTTAGGTTATCTTGACCCCAAAACACTGGAGTTAAAAAGTATTTCTTTCAGTCCATGGGATTAAGGCCTTCTATGGAATCTCCTCCACACTATATTTTGAAATCGGCAAAAGCCTTTCATACAGTGGATTGAAGACATTCCAAAATTTTCAAATAAAACTGACATTCACCTATGAACTGATTCAAGTGTCTGTATTATGGAATTATGCGCACACAATTGAAGAAACCAAATCCTGACAGGATGAAATATTCAGCTTAGATGAACAGTTGCTTACATTAATAGCTTGAAGTGACAAACTCAGCATGAAAAACATGTTTTTGACAGAAACACATGCACCATGTCACTGTCATATTCCCGGAAAATTCCCCCCATCCCAACACCCTGCCTCTCATCGTGGAATATTTGATATATAAATGAAAACTATTTAAGGGAGAAATGACATAGAAAAAACACACAAACATAAATAAAAAAATTATACTGCCCTTCACATACAGTGTTATACACACATGAACATACTCAGAGTCTATATGGCAGGAAGTCTGGAATTCATTCCAGATATTTGTATTTTATAAAATAACCAAAAATCATCCTCAGGATGAAAGCAATTTTTCAAAAGCAAGGATTAAATAGCTACACTCCGTGTTGCTCAAACCCACGCATGGGAAGCTGTATGCTCATTAACACTGTGGAAGGTGTCTAAGCTTCTTGGAGAATGCTTCTATTAATATTCTTTAAAGAAATTGGTCTTTTGAAATTTTGGATTAATATTTTTCTTAAGAGCACAAGACTTCTTACACATCTCATGTTTGCTGTATGTAATCTCCACTGCTGTTAATTTTAACCTTGAGCATGCACATTAGTCCAGATCCACAAGCTAAAGTCTATTTTACAGAAAGACAAATGTGTTTCAGTCAGCAATGATGTTATGTACTCAGCAGTTTGATCCCCAAATCAATGCCAAGTTACTTCTTTGCATCTCTATGTCGCCGGCTTATCTCACACATTCCCATTCCCTTCTAGGACCAGCCTGTCCCCAGTCACGCTGCAATCTCTTCCATCCTCTGGTATGTAGTGTTAGCACCAGAACTTTGTAAATCTATGGATTGTGGAAGGAAAACAGATCCTGTGAGTCTAACAAACAAGAGTAAAGTTCTACTACACATATGTCCTTTAAAGCATTTGCTGACTGGTCATCAACCACAAAATATTCAGCTAAATCATTAATTTCAGATGAGGGTAGACAAGCTGTTAGCCAACTTGATAACACATGACTATAATGTGCATATTGCAACTTCAGATTTCTTGGGTAAGCCACCAGCAATCAGAGCAGCACATTATTCTACTGCTTTTCAGAAGTCCTTTAGATGAGATTACACGAGATGCTTATCACAGGCTAGGTCTAGATTGAAGTGCTAGGTAACTTTGGATTACTCAAACTAATAACCACGTTCTCATCAGTTACACAGATTTGTTGTGATACACACCACAGTAAGTCCACTCACCTTCCGAACAAGTTATTTTTAGTATCTACAATGCCAAACGCCTATATTCAATTTGTATTCTGATCATTAAGGATCAAAATGGCTCTCAACACAAGTGAGATACTATTATAATCTTTTAGAAGGCAGGTTGAATATCCTCTTTAAAGTCCCACACTTTTAACATTGATCAGCTATTGCCTTTCTGTAAGTGGGTAAGTCATACTGAAAGACCCTGAGCGCAGAAGGAGTTTCCTTTGCACTTTTCTTCACTTAGTATGTCACACTGATACAAGTCCCCAGGACGTCAAGCACCTTGCTGCAAAGTCCCATCTGTTGTGATACTTCGTAAATAAGTTCATGTGCAGAGCTGTTCTGGAAAGTCAGTGCTATCAACTTTTCCAAAGCAGAGTTGCCACTTACCCGTCTCTTAAAGCATAAAACCTGTGTGACAGCAGGCTTCCGTGACTATCATGTCAGATAATACAGTGTTCATGGAAAGAGCAGTGTTACTTCAGGGAGAGAAACAATGAAGACCACAAAATGTTTAAGGCTCTTCCAGGATGAGTTTTAGCATGTTCTTCATTAGTATTGATACATATCTTCATACACTAGCTTATTTAGAGGAACCACAATCGATACCTGGTAGTGCTAGAAACTACAGATAAGGATTGATAGTTTGGAAGACAGTTTATCTTCTTTTGATGCTAGTTTAATGGTCAAATCAGCAAGTTAAATGTGGCATTTTAATACAACAATAAAAATTATCATCCCAGTGAAGAGTTAACTTGCTCACCACTTTAAAAGCTACACTGACTTGCTGATTGGTAAGCTGTATCTTTGCAAAAATACGTGCTGCTGCAATAAGTAGGAGACATTCAAGACAAAAATGCAAGTTGGCAGACCTGTTCGGGAGAGACACAGCAATACCTATGCCAGAACATTGAGCTGTCAGAAGTAGACTGCAATTTTTTTTTTTCATTCACATTATTAAAAACTACAAGAAAAGCCTTCAGAGGCATACAACCTCTTAAACAAACTTTTAAATAATATTTCTAGCCTCTAGCAAACAGATTCACAAAAATCCATGTCTTCCACTAATTATGTCACAAAATGGCCTGCATTTACAAGTTGATTCAGAAGTACACAATTGTAAATTTGTAATATTATATATAACTTCAATTGTGTAAATACATATAGTAAATCCTTATTTTTTCTTCTCACTTGCCATTCAGAGTAATTAGTTACGTTCAACAACTTCAAGTGTATTGTCAAGAACAAAGTTATTCAAGACATGCAAATACTTATTTCTAGAACTACCTAATCCAAGAGGAACTGCATGGATTTTACTGAAGCTTATCAAAAGCAGTTCAAACTTGATTTGTAAGTCGGCAAGACACTTATCCTTCCGACGTTTAAAATACAGGTAAAAACATATTTCTTTAGAAACTGCACAACATTCAATCATGATGTCTTTACTGTCCCCAAAACTGTAACACACTGCTCAGTCTGCTAAATTAGTAATTGCAACAGGATGGGGAAGAGTACCTTAATGTAGTTTTCTCATTAGAACAAGGATGATGTAGGCAGTAACTCTTTACTCCTACTTGTACAAATCTGTCCCTACGGGCACTTGGTCAGCAGTGGTTAATCTGAGGAGTTTCAAGAATTTTCTCAGGATGGACTGAGACCACCTGGCCGAGTGACACAGGTAGCACCTATTTCAGCCTACTGGTTTCCTTCTGCAGCATCCCCAACCACCTTCACAAAAAGTTTTTGGTTGTTGTTTTGTGGGGGTTTTGTTTTGTTACAGTTGACAACATGGTTCTTTACTAGCAAGTATTTTCAAATGCCTCTTGTTAAAAGAATTTCATCATTTCAGAAGATACCAGATACAAACCAGCAGTGGTCCACGGGATGACTACACAGATAAGTACACACAACCACATGATCACTCTTGTCTGGGTGCCAAGCAAAGTTGAGCTGGGATTGCTCTCATCCAAAGGCCACACGTGTGCATTACTGCAGTGCCAACATCAGGCTAACCTTTACACTGCATTTTAGTTCAGGTTTAGGTGTCTTATAGTACTGGCAGAGTTAATGTTCAACTGTCTGAAGATATTTATATACACACTGCATCCACATACATCACAACCTTGCAAACAGCTCCAAAGAGACATTACTCACTTGTTAGACAGCCAATGGAAACCACCACTGCCCCTGCCAACCCCCCCTCAAGTGTATCCCCCGATCTTCCCACCTCTGCTTTCATTAGAAGTAGTCTCTAATTTTTCTAATTCATATTCAAAGCGTGCTTTTATGCAGTCTGTTTTGCTGTCTAGAGTTACAAGAGTATGAGTAGCAGCATGCTGTTCTCTCAATCAAATCAGTCAGATAGATCTGTTATTTAAAAACATGCAAAACCCCAAACAATGCTCTAGGGCTGAGATCTTGCCTGCCAAATTTCAGCCCAGAGTAATCAGCCCTTAAAAAGAGATTTACAAATGCAAGTGCTGACAACTAACTTTCATACTGCAAACAGCAACACCATAAAACAAAAAAGCTCACTAGAATAAAGGATCTTTTCATTGCTCAACCAGCAAGCACAAACAAAAATAGATTTGAGTTTGGCTTTGTGCAGAACTCTTCCTCCCAAACATTTTAGAAACTTTAAACAGATTAAGATAAACTTTTCACAAGGCTAATACTAAAATACACTTCTAGTAACATGAGAAAGCCTAAAATGTTTTCAAAACAGAGGTGCACTGCTTAACTGAAGCCTCATAACAAACTTCCAGTCACAGGCCAGAAACTCTTTCTACTGTCAGAGGTAACATACTTTCTCACCATCTTTCACACCCTTGTGTATCCACGAGGATCGTGACACCGCAGCAGAAGCGGAGCTACCACTGACTTCAGCTTTTAAAAGAATTCTGGCACCTGCTGAATACATCACATAGTTGATATGAGAAGTAACAGATGCCTATTAATTTAGTATGCTATTAATTTAATACATTAACTCCTGTTTAAACAAAGTTTACCTTCATTACTTTCACAAGGGTTTTGGATACCCAACGCATATGTAATATGCCACGGCAATCATGTTCTCAGCCCAGGTAAAGCAGTAACTCAGATACAAGATAGCTGAGCTTGTAGAGCATCATCAAGAAAAACTGACAAATCCTAATCCTGAAAGGCTGCAAGTTTCCCTCCACTTTAGCATTATGAGCAGTGATACAAACCAGAGCTTGCAATTTTAATAAGATGGCTGTTTTAGAAGACTTTCAGAGAGAGATTTCAGCTGTTAACGTAAGAGTTGAACCATCATCTTGCTGCATGGGACACATTACCATTCTGTAGATGAATAACCCTACAAAGCTGTACCGTTCTGATGCTGAAAGCCTGTGACAGAACTCAGGGTTTGCCTCTTTCCTTTCAAAGTAGGAAATCATTCTCCTTATTGAGCAGATGTGACAAGCAAGTTATCATTCAAAGGAGGGTATTACTTAAGAGAAAATACCCTGTGAGGTGGTTACATTACCACTAGTGGACAAAATAGCTGCGATCGAAAAATCTAACCACCCCAAAAAGCACATTTGTCAGTGGCAATCTCTGCAATCATCATTGCACTTATGTCAGTTGTAAACTCTGTATTACACAACAGTGATTAGAAAGCTGACATGACATAAATATTTAGTCACAGCATGTGTCTACAGAAGTTAAATATTGAATACACTACTATTTTAAAAATCACAGGGCACTGAATTTGTTTAACTCCTGATTAGCTAAACAATTGGGGAAAAAGTTGCAAGTTTCACCCATGGAGCTCTGTGTGACCCAGACATTTATCAAAGCCTGCCAGATGAAGGTTTCAAAACATACATGCATCCAGTGTACATGCCAGCATGGTGGCTGGAAAGTTATATTCCAAAAAAACTGAGAAAAGTAGTATCTGATTCATTTCAGTTTTCCTTCCTGCCAAGAAAATTGCTCATGTCAGGGCACCCCCAGAACACAACAACTTTTTGGTTCTTGAAGAAGCACGTGGATATAAGCAGAGGGGGTGCATCTGCAACAGGACACATGGCAGGTGCAAGGCATTTTAAAACCACACAGCAACCAGGTGTTAGCAAAAAACACACTCCAGAAGACAACCTAAACCTTAAAGCTGTATAATTTTAAAATTCTGCAATAGAAAACACCAGCTCAAATGCTTTAGAGTTGCTGCTGTATCTACTTCACAAGTTTTCTTTAAAAACCTTGTGTTCTTAACAAGGTTGATAGCCTCCAAAACTGTTCTGCACTTCTATTAATTCTCTTCAAATGTAGTCTCTCAAAATGGATTCAAGAGAAACACTAAACCTTGCTATTTAAAGGGAACACTACATTTCCTTATTTAAAGATCTATGAAACATTTCTGCACCAGGCTTCACAAGCCATTTACAACTCCATCTTATTTACTGAGCTTTCTAACTCAAACCTGCGCAACAGAACCGCATACCAGAACCTGGTGAATTCTGCAAGTCTAGAAATTCAGTACATTACAGTAACTAGTTGTCCCAGAGACACCAAGCAGTAAGTTGCTAAACAAAGGTGATAAAATACCAAAGAAACTTGATAGTAGTAAATAAGTACTCCATAGAGAGGTATACGAAAAACTCTTTCAGTCAAGAGTGAGAAAAATGGGAAGGGCATAAAGTTACAGCCTTATTCACTTACCTAATCTCAAACAGGAAGAAATATCTTGATCATACATAGAAGATAAGAGGATGACCCCTACCAATAAATAAACCTGATTATGTCTAGCCTTTTATCCATTTCATTTAAATATATATGCTTAAGTGAGTTTTTGACATAGGTTCTGATACACACTCAAAACCTCACTCAAGAAATGGACTAATAAACCTGTGGATCACATCTTCCTCAGTAGTGCAATGCACCAGATGTTTAACAGTATATAATAAAAAAAAATCTTACCATTCAAGAATGCTAGGAGTGCCTGTCAAGACAGGAACAACCCATTGGGAAGAAATTTTTGTGCCCGATAAGAGTACCATGTGCCTTGAAGACAAGTGCAATTGTGTCATGAGCAGTTTTCAGTTTGCTTATGGCTTGTTCTCAGTTTTCAAACCTGTAGCAGCACTCTCTTGACTGCAGGCTGAAGCACATAACATTAAGAAACCCAACTCATTAATTAAAGGGGTTGCTTCACGTAGCACAAAGCCACAAGTTTGTTTTCCTCTCTGTAAGTGGACTGACAGCACACGCCCTGCAGGTTATCCATAAAGAGATACATATTTAATTTCTATTATAACTATCATGTCAGATAAGATATTCTTTTATCAGATTATGATTTCAAAAAGTACCAAACTTAATTAAAATGAACCCTTCACTCTCCCATCTGTGGATTATCTGAGCAAAGGTAAAGCTATTAGCACCTCAACCAAACCATTACAATTCTGAAATGAAAGGTAAGATGCTATCTTAATATAAAGCATCTATGATCATAATTCTCTGCAACCCCATCCTCTCTTGAAAAGTTGTTTTCTCTAGTTGAATGTAGAATCATAAATTCTACATTCATTACCAAGGCCTACAAAAAGGCAGAAAATATCTCACACTGGAAGGAAAAGGTCTTCTATCTTTCTCAGAAAAGAAATTGAGAACTTGCCACTCAAGCACATTAGGCAAGTATCTCAAAGTATGACGATTTTCCACTCCAATACTCCATTACTTGCCCTCAGTTAGGTTCATAAGCATTTGACCTTCTCCTTACCTTCCAGGCCTGGTGCTGGTCTTTATTTTTCCAGGACAGAAAACAAACATCACCAGCAAGAACAGAATTGGAATAAATTTGAACAATCTCCCTTTTCTACAGTTAAAGAGAGAACTACATAGCAGTTGCTTGCACACACACTTTACTCATGGGACCACCAGAAGAGTAGCAGAGGAGAGAGGACCCAAGTTGAACAAGTGATGCCATTAATCCTTCCTGTTCTGCAGAAAACCAGCGGTGGAGTGCTGCAAACCAAGTACTGCAGTTCTGACTGAAACTGCTGTTGCTGCCATTACTCTTGCCTACACAGCATCACACGGAGTTCCTACTACAAGAGAAAGAAAAGAGAAATAAAAAAAGAAATAAAAGAAAATAAGACAGTAACATACTTGCAGGGTTTTCACAAGAGAAATCCCAGCAGAATGCCTATACTGAATTAAAGAGTAAAAGAACAGGTCAATGCAAACTACTGCTCTTTTGCTTTGAAAAACCCAGAAAATCAATTAAGCCTGAACACAGGGCAACAGTGCTCCAAAGTACCGATAGAAGGACAAGCTTGCACTTCCAGTCCCCACACTCCACAAAGCATTTCACATCTACCTCCTCTTCCAAGCTGCATAACAGAATACATTTGCTAAATGAGTCTAACCATAGAGTGAGACTAACTTTTCATATAATCCTCTAAAAACAACCAGCCTAAATAATGACCAAGTATAAAAAAAATCCCAAGTTTGTGCCTAACATGGGTTAACAGAAACCATAGAATGTGATGGAAGCTCCCTCCTTCTGCAAGATTTTTTTAAATTAATATATTCAAAAAACTGATGAGGTTTTCATCAGAGCACAGGCATTATATACTGCTGACATCAATTTCTGTTAACACTCTCATCCACCTGCAGTTACCTGTTAGGCTTGACTAAGCTACAGGGCAACAGTCGTGCTTGCACAGTGTCCAGTGCAGTGGGATTCTGGTCTGCAAATACAAGCCACAGCTGAAGTAATGCACCTAAGTATCAGTATTTTAACTGCTAAAATTGTTTACATACTACACAAATATTAACTCTAGGCACTTTGGTGTGATCTTTGATAGGCTAATTGCATTTTTCTCTGAAAGTCAAAGCTTCTCAATAACTTCAGGTATCTTTATGCCCACAAATTAGCTGGGAGGCTATTCCAGGCTTTTAGTGTAATACAAGTAATGTCAAATACTGTTCACTGATGCAGAAATTAATTTTTTTCCCTTAATGCAAACATTAGGAAAGTATCACAAAAATCTGTTTCTGAAGTTTAGAACCATCAAATGCAAAAAACTCATCTAATTCATCAACCATGTTGCTTGTCTGCACTGAAGTCACGTGAGTTAACAATTGCACAACACCTCTGTACACACAGAAAGCAGAAGACCAAGACACAATTGACTAGAAGCAGTAAATTGAATTGAAAAGAAAATTAAATCTTGCCCTGGAATGATTAGGGCAGGAGCTGATACCTATTAGTAGTAATTGACTATGGATTTCACAAAATATTGTTCATTTCTGTACTATTTTTAAGTAGGCATTTTCAGAACACTAGATGGTAACTTAAACTCTTAAAATAAGGGAAATTTTTCAAAAACTTCACATATCTTCAGCCTATATTACTCCTTCCCATAGCCAACCAAGATACCACATGAAGAGATGAACATGGCTATCAGAAAAAGCCACATGGAAAACTTCTCAGATATTTCTTCCTATAAACTGTAGTTCTTCATTTGGACACAAATCTTATTTCCAGCAGGTGAGTTTACTTTGGCACTCTGGATACTAAGTCTGTCTCATTCTGTCATATCTTCTCTGAACTCACGCACACATGAGCAATTATCATGCAAGGATAATATCTTGCATAACAATGTATTTTCCTTGTTTCCCTTCCCTCCTCACATAGCTGGCTTGCTCTCACTTAACCACAGAGTTTTTTGGGGTTTGCTTTTCTTTAATGCCTCAGACTTCCCTTCAACAGATAATTTAATTTTCCTATTCCACTGCTGAAGGAAGCAACAATTAAGTATACTGAGAGCTCACACAGAGCAGTAAAGTTTACAGAAACTCTTGCACTTTCATCATGAGAGGCAGTTTTCATTCTAAGAATGAAACTGATTCCTGACTTGGAGTGAAAACTAGAAGAGATACTGAACTTTGCTGGCTAATGGACTTGCCAACATCTCAGCGTGCCAGTCTTGCAGTAAGTGGACCTGTCATTTTATAAATTATGTTTATTTCACAAAATTGCAAGTGCTGCAATATTTTACTGGCTGCTTCAATTTTTTAAATCTAAGATGCAGCAATCGATGGTCTACTTGGCCTTTCCTAATTCTTCAAAGAAATACTAAGTCTTAAAAAAATACAACACGTGACAAAGTACCAGCAGCTTTAGCTCTTAGAGGGAACAAGTTAAATGTCGTGCATGAAGAGTGTCAGTTTAGCAATGCTGGGAACAATTAACTTCCCTGTTTCAATTACTGAACGCTCCTCCTCCCAAGTTACCAATGTGATCTTTAAGTTTTCCGCATACTTCACTACACCGCTAACTAGAAAGTGGCCAATGCACACTGACCGTGCTGCCTGCAACTGTAGGCAGCACAGTTCGCAAAGGTAAAGGAAATAATTAACCCAGCTCTGATGGGCAGGATTTTATGGACAGCACCGTCTTCAGAAAAATTCAGAACTTGGCAGAAGAGGATGCAGTATTGTATGATGAAAGAGAAGACTAAAGACATCACTTGAAGCTATAAGGCTAATATTTAGGGCAGTTCCAAGGGTGAGGCTAGAAGTCTGACGTTCTTTAACGTGTCTTAATAGGCTTATCATCTTAGAATATTGCTATTATTTGGATTCCATGTTTCAAGTCTGCAATCAGTGCTGTGCTTAAGCAAGAGGTCAAAAATTGCATTAGGAACTTCTAGGACACTTAATATTTTTAGTGCTTTGAATTATTCCTTAAGACACACACATAGCTTCAAAGACAATTTGCTAAGTCTTTGTCATCACATTCTCAGACCACACAATAAATGCCTAATTCAGGGAATCAGAAATCTTACACCAAGGATCTCAAATTCAAATGCATGCAGAACTAAAATTCTGGAAAAGATTTGATGCAGACTGATGGGACTGCAGCTGTTACAGTGCTCCTAGAATACATCTTCGATCAAAACAGGTCTGGGAAAAGCAAGAGAGAAAAGAGTCTACACCTACATAAAGTCCAGGTGAGAGGCATCTACAGAACCAAATAAGATGTTGATAATTACAGTGATAAATGAAAAGGCACAATGACAAGTTCTCTTCCAACACAAATTATACAATAATCCTTGACTATGCAAAGACTATTTTAATAAACAGTTGTTCTGCAAAAACAAACAGCCTAGGATGAACTCCCCTCAGGCTTTGGGGTTTGGTTTTTTGGATAACTTCAAAGGCATTCATTTACCTAAAACATGTTAGTATAAGATTTGAAACATGTTCAGGACCAAATCTGAAGTGAAATTAAACTACTTACAGAAGAAGCGCCATTTAACTTTAAGGGTTTGTAATAAGAAAAGGAAGTTAATGTTTTTGCCAATGATTATTTCATTAACCTCTTTGCCAAAGACAGAATTTAACCCAAATAATCCAGTCATTTTAGTATTACTTCCTCTTTTGAAAAAGCCACCATCCTCCATTACAAGCTTCACTGAAATCAGAAGTAACTCTTGCTTACTTTTAAAGCACTGTATGAAAGCCTGTCGCCTATTGGGTGCACATTTGGGTGCACATTTGTTCCCAGTTAGAGCACCCCACCTTTTTAAGAGTATCACTGTAATCAAAACTACTGGTAATTCAGGTTTTGACTCACTGTTAAAGGATGGAGTGTTCCAATATTTAAGCTTGGATTTAAGGACCATAATTCTTCTTTGCAAATCAAAATAACTGGTCACAGTCCCTCCTAAAAATTCCACTGATTCCATGAATCCAGGCAGTTAAAATACACAACATTAAAACCCAGAAAATTATAATCATAACAAAATAGATAAGCTTAAGCTGCAACAATAAAATAAAAAGGATCCTCCTCCCTTCTTTATAATACAAATCTTTTAAACATCTATTATAAAGAATTGGACAACAAGCTTTAAGCAGGAACAGGGACACAAACCCAAGATCTTGGAAACCTGCCAACACAGGCAATACTTTGCCCAAATTGTTTGCCTTGCTGCTTTAAAAACAGCAACATGTTGACCATTTTCTATCCTTATCTGTCAGGCAGCAACAACATTGAATGGGAATGAAACTCTGAGATAAGATTGCAACTTCTGCACATATAGGTAGCTGTTTCATAAGCTTTAGTCCTCAGCACTTAAAGTAACCGTGCCCTGATGAATTCTTCAAGTTTGCTCTATTTTTCTAATTCCTATAACAAGAATCAGAAACCAGTAGGATACATCAAAATGTTTGAGCATACACCTTCAGCGCCAGGGCATGAAAAAGCAAGCCACTTTGGACATTGGCCTGTTGATTCATCAGTTCCTTGTTTGAACAACAGTCAGAGTTAGACTCTGTTGTGGGGCAACCTGCAACAGCATCACAACCTGTAAAAATATGCTTACGGATACCAACACTGATGGGAAATAAAACCCTAAAGCTGCCGAGGGACTTCACCATAAAGCTTCTCAAGCATTTCATTAGGTTTCTGACAAGTGAGATTCCTCAACGTAAATACTATTTAACTAATATTTTGTTTCTCAAGATTCCCTGTCAGATCCCAGGCATCCTATGATTATAAAATACTTGAAAATAGATTGCAGAATGTTAGGTCTGCTGAGAAACATGGGGAAAACACTTTAACAGAAAAACAGAAATCTACAATTTTCTGAAGTAAATTTGTAACTCCATTACCAAGCCAGATGGAAGTCTGCCTTATGAAAACCATCACTAAAGTATTAATACTCATCGTTGTTGCTTATTTCCAGAAGCTAGCAGGGAAGGGCCAGTATGAAGTTGAGGGAGAATTAACCTAAGCAAAAGGAAAATACCGTTCTGATAATTGTGGAAGAAAACACAGGGAATCTAAAAGCAAAATTAAGCCCTACAGTATTTAGACTTGCAAAAAGCCCAGCACAAGCTTTAGATAAAATAATTGTATGTTCTACAACTACACTCAAAACTCAGTATATTCCTGAAAAAGTCCCATGTGAACTAAGAGCATCTGAAGGTGTAATTTCTAAAGTCTTTGTATCGCCAGTGCTTGCTATTTTCAATAGTGAAAGCAATAGGCACTTTAGGGGGGGAGTCCCTAACAGATAAAATAATTCTGAGTCTAATTCATCATAAGCTACCAGATAGATAGAAACATAGATGCCTATAGAGATCTATAGGCATATATCTACATGTATCTATCTAGATGTGCAACAGTCCAGAACTAAGAGTTGTGTATAGCTACTACGACCTTAAATACACGTACACAGAACTCAAGATGTCTCTGAACTCTAGGTGGCCATAAAGGTAATCCAGAATAAACCTTTACTGTAGGATATACTCCTGGGGACACCAGCTCCTTACATGCCAACAGCCTTACGCGAACAACAACAGAGCTGCTGGAAGTGCAGAGGTGGCAATCCATTCAGCTTATGAACGAATGATTCCTTTTGTATTACATCATTCAACTACCCATTAAGGAGCTGGACTGACAGGATCCAGAATATGCATAGCCCAGCCCTCCATGGTAAACGAGCGTTAGAAAAGATTAAGGCTCAAAGAAATTGGTGATTCATCAGGGCGTCAAAACAGCATTTCCCCAATTCCCTGCAATGTTCTAGGCCAAGTAGCTAGCCACATATTAGTAACCCCTGTCAGACTTCCAATTTTGGAGTTAATTGCTGTTCCTGAAACACATAGCCAGACACAAAATACCTGCAGCAGCACACATCACAGAATGAACACTGCCATGGCTATCCTAATCACACAATTATGCTGTATTAAAGTCACACCTAATTTAAGTACTCCAAAGTACCTCTGTTGTCTGCAGGCATTACTCTGTAGCACCTGCTTCCTAATAGGAGGGAGGACACTCCTCTTTAGAAAGAGTACGTATCAGCAACACAGAGAAAAACACAAACGTGAAAGACCAATGAAAAAACAGATTATAAATCCTTGGCTCTATCACATCACTAAAACTTATGAAATATCAGCTATGAACCAATTAGTAGAACTTGTTTCTCTTGCACTACTTTGTGAAACTTGGCTAGGTTAATTTAAATGAATGGGTGGTACTGAAATCAACATCTACTCTCTTGTTTCTAACAAGTTCCTCAAACTGACTTGTTTTAGATAAATTTTTATCATGAGCCAGTTGAAGACAGCATATCCTTAAAGGGAAACAAACAAATTGTTGGAATAGCAATGGGATTGCTTCAGTTATCCAGTATTTACAGCACCAAATTATTTTTACTGGCCAGGTGAAATATCATCAAGCTTTACATTCAGAGAAAGCGATCAGAGGTATTCTATTTTCTTGTTTGACTGTTATGACACACTAGCTTGCCCTGAATTTCACACAGGAGTTAATACATAGGAAAAGAAAACAGAACTTCCCCAAAGCATTAACTTACAGCTGTATTTACAATGTTTTCAACTGGTACCTTCGATAAAGCATCCTACCAGTTCAGGGGGGAAGGGGGGGTGTGCATATGTGTTTCTCCTTTTTTGAGGTATCACCTAAAACTAGGATTATTTCAAAGTTTAAGTTTTATAGCACTTTCCCTAATTTAATGACTGGTTTATTTGGTAAAATCCACCTGTCTAAATCTTGTTTTATATCCTTCTGGGGCCTTTGCTACAAGAGTAGCTTTTACTCATCTTCTACACAGCTCTCCACATACTATTGTCTCTTACAAAACTGCAGGGGGAGGGGTTAGTTTTCTTTCTTACAACGTCCTATTTTGTAACATCCTTCCTTTCCTACTCATACCTGTGTGCCTATTCTGAATGCAAATACAAGAGACTGGTAATACTCGTGTTAGTTTAATATCACTGATTACAAACAGGAATAAATGCAGCGAAAGACTATTTTCAACAGTTATTTCTAAGAGCTGCACAAGCATGTCATCTAAAAATGTCACTTTGCTAGTGAACGCTTAAAGGAACAACACGCGACATAAACCACATTTTTTACAGTGTCTTACATCATATAACAGTTACATGTGCGTGTACACACACAAAAATCACAATCCCAAAGCTTGATGTTCCACAGAGTTGAAACTGTGTTTCTTTGCTTTCTTCATCTGCTCTCTTTTGTCTTTTTCTCTGTGCCAGTGATAGCCTTCTCGACACCACAGTTGTTAGCTACCTCTACAGCCACCTTTGCACCTTCCTTCACAGAGCATCTCCAAGACAAGAATGCTCTTCAAGAAGATCAATAAGGCCGCTGCCCTTGAGAAAACCTGCTCCTTTCAAGACTGGCACAAGAAAAGACAAGTCAAGTGCTCTACATGCTTATTTGTGTACCTTACCTGTTAATTTACAAGAATGTGAATATACAGGCACCACGGAATTAAATATTAATAGCACTGAAGGGCCAAAAAGCCACCTAGTTTAAAAAA
Source organism: Aramus guarauna (assembly GCA_013400195.1). Lineage (NCBI taxonomy): Eukaryota > Metazoa > Chordata > Aves > Gruiformes > Aramidae > Aramus > Aramus guarauna. The sequence goes on along the minus strand of VXBL01008406.1, from coordinate 113,855 downwards.
AATTAAACTGATGAAACATATCTACACCTAATTTTGTTCTTTATAACTTCTTTCTTGCTACCTTTCAGCTGTCACTTTAGATTTGTCACACACTATGGCCAGAAACATGCCTTTTCTGTGTCTAGCATATGCATTTTTGTGAGGTAATCTAATAAATATTCAAAGTGTTTATATTACCATGCCAATTAAGCTCACAACTGATTTAAAGCCAAAGCCACTGCCAGATATGAGACTTAGTAAGAGACACAGCAGTGATCTCCACAGAACATGTAGATTAGACAAACCTGACCATATTTATTTTGCATTTCAGTAAAAGAAACCACGTAGTTAATTTCACTCTGATCAAGTAAAACAGAGCCAGAAATTGCCCATGTGGTTACTGCATGTCTCAAAGAAACAAAACCCCCTAAAAATCATAAAGCCTCCACAACTCCCTTGAATTCTAGATCTTCCATCTTGCACTGTACTGAAGCAGATTTAAGTTCTACCCACATTTCTAAACAATATATATATACACACACACACTAGTCATCCATACCTTTCTGTGTGTATATTTGCATTAGAGCAAGCCATAAAAGCAACCGAGGCAGAACGCACTTGCGCTGACACCTTTATTCCCTTAAGGCATTTGTGTGTAAACACTTGGAAAAACAGAAAGAATTACAAGGGAAACAATTCAATCCAACCCAGAACATTGTATGCACTTAAGGACCCAATTATATTTCAAGAAAATATACAATCACTTGTTTAGAAGATCCAAGAGGTCAAATGTTTTCTATTCATTCATTCATGCAAATCTTTTATTTCAGTTTCAACAAGGACTTTTTTTCCAAAATGTGAAACTAATTAAACATAAGTGTAATTTTGGCTTCCATATATGGAGTATACACATATAAGTGGCAACACACCTAGAAGAATAAAATTTCCTATAGACATTACATATAAAATACAGTTTTCTGTATGTGATTTATCAGGCCTCACCCTGGTTTATGCCTCCCTTTCACTTCCCACAAAAAATAATAAAAAAATCAGAAAATATCAATGTTGTTCTACTAGCTAGAGTGATTAAGCTGATTAGCTTCATATCTCAAGAATTAAGTTGAAGAAATGCTTACAAGTCAGCAGGAAACAAGTGAAAGTTCAACTGATAAAAGCAGTTGTACCAGACCAGAATCAAAACCCTAGAGTTGTGAAATCCCAGCAAGTTTAAAAAAAGAACACAACATGCTTTGACCTTTGAAAACTTATTCAAACCTTAAAAACCATGAAATGTAAACCACATGAAAGATTAAGGCCTTTCAACAAAGGCAGTACTTAAGAAGACTCCTACTCCAATTTTACTAAGGATTCTGACGGAGGCCAACAAAACTAGGCCAGAGACAAGACGCAGGATCAGAAGGCAGAATTCCCATGGTTTTACCCCAACCGTGACTCAAGTTTAAACAGTGGTTTTGAAACCAGCCCTCTCTCTGTGGCCACAGGCAAGTCTTAACCACTTTGCCTCAATTCCCTTACCTGCAGAATAAAAATAATTATTATACTTATCTGCCGCACAGGAACCTTGTACAACATTGTTTGGGAAGCACACATCTGTTTAAACTGTGGACAAAGCTACGTAATAATTTTGAGCGTCTGCACAAACTGAAACCGAGAGTGAAAACAAGTCCGCTGAAGCAGCCAGCAAAGACCCAACGACAACAAAATCCTAGCAGCAAAACGCCGTTTGCGTGGTGGCTGCTTCTGCAAGCAGCGCTTTGTAACCCGCGAGCAGGCAGGGTAACCTGGCCCGCTAGCTCCCGCGGGACCAAGCCACCTACTCAGGACGCAGCTCCCCGCAAGTCAGCGCTGCCCCGCGCCTGCCTGGAGCCACGGGCGAGGGGCCGATACCGCCCGCGCCTGCCGCTGGCTCCAGCCCTGCTCTCCGAGGGAGGGTCGCAGCTCCCCACCCGCCACGGGTGCGCAGCCGGGAAGAGCTCTGAAGCCGGTGCCCCCGGCGTGCCCGCACACCGCTCGCCCCTTCCCCGCGGTCCGCAAAGGCGCTCGCACCCGCTACCCACGGGGAGATCTTCGGCAACGCCAAAGCGGCGCGGGGGGGGGCAAAGCTCACTGGTCACCGCTCGGGGCCGGGGCAGCGAGCGCTGCTCGGGGAGGCCGCAGTGCGGGAGCGGCCCCGGCGACCCAGCCCGGCGACTCGCCCTACCCCCCGCCACCATCAAGGCCCCGAGCCGGGATCCCTCCTCCTCCCTCCTACCTCTCCCCCGGGAACCGCCTCGGGTGGGAAGATGGCGGCTCCGGCCGCCTCCCCGGTGCGAGGGGGGGTGGCGGAACGGCGGGGTGCCTCTCCCCC